>VMOF01000013.1:43990809-44080950 GCA_011764245.1 Trialeurodes vaporariorum | reverse complement strand
GTCTGTCCGTCTTTATTGACGTGCAATTTGACGTGCGCGCAAAGACTCGGATATTTTATTGTGTTTCGGGTTAAATTTAATTAAACCCCGACACTATTTTTTATTGTTAGTTTGTGTCTCCCCTTCCCCCTCCCCCCTCCTCACCCCCGGGCACCCTCTTCACCTCCTTGATGGCTCCGTAGAAAGAGGGAGGAGTTTATTAGTTCTCGACTTGTGTCTCAACCGCTTGCGCTTTGAAGTCTGACGCGCGCGGACGCGATACGAATGAGTGGAAAATACTTTGAGAAATAAATAAACTGAAAAACTGAGAATATAAGTCAAAGAATAAACATATAATATTTGAGAGCAGTATGAGAAGTTCATGTAAGTACTCACTTTCGGCGAATGGGGCGCTTGCAAACTTTTGCCGTAAGCAAATAAGTAGTCCAATCTGACCAGCGGAAATCACGAAAATCACATTATAAGAAAGTCTAGAATTCAGTAATAAACTCACATAACTGCTATAACGACAAGATTGTGATGGCGGTTCAACGCAGGTATCATGGGAGATTCCATGGAAACTTTCTCCATGGAAACACAGAGAGACTCAGATTATGTATATTGGTTGATTTTTAGACTTATCTAACTACTTATCACTACCCTTATTTTCTACGTATAAAACACAGCAAACAAACAAACAAAAAACAACAAAAAACGAAAATCAATAATTTTGACAAGTAAGTAATGTGGGTTTATGAGTTTCCAAAAATCATGTGTATTACTTTCTGTTGTTGTTACCTGAAGACACTGGCGCAACCAGGATCGCTTCCATCCCTCTCATTTCCCTTTAAATGTATAAGTGTATAGGAAAAGGACAGAAAGAGGGGGTTTTAAACCGTTGACCATCCTTGTCTAACATACGTTTTTTAATGGAGAAAAAAGAGAGATGAAGAAGCTCTCGGTGGCCTACTGCCTGAAGATTACGCTTTGCAAAAAAGGAATGATACAGATTTTCGACCGCTCGCGCCTTCATAGAGGGTTTTTCGACCTCTGACTTAAAATTGACGAACGAAAATGAATTCTTGTGAGCACGATTCAAAACGTTTCGGTCCCCGATTTAAAGTAAATTCCAATTCTCACCAACAAACCGCCTGGATAGAAAGTTTTTATCCAACAAGTCTTCTATTTAACCCAACCGAGTGAATTAGTTGTCTTTTTTTCAAGACATGAACTTTATCAGCATGGATGGATGAACAAGGCAACGACCACATCTAATTTAAGTGAGAGGACGCCTTTAAAAAAAAAAAATATGTGTTTCCTAATAATCCGAGTCCCTGAACGCTCATCCTATGATTCTATTCTTTTCTCATAGCCTAAAGAGGCATGTAACAAGTAAAAATAAAAGGAATGACCCGATTAAAGTATCTTTACAACCAATCTTTTTCCTTTTTCCTTCCTCGTTCCTCTGCCCTTGTCCAACAACAGTTATTAAATTCCGTTTCCTCAAATGGGAAGCTTGATTGAGGGGTTTATGAGGGTTGAATTATAAAAAGCCAAAACGCGGAGAGGAAATAGGTCTTACGGGTTCTTTTCGTTTTCAAACAAGGGATTATGAACAAGACCCTTAGAGGAGTGGGCACCACTGCTCTTTTCTGTCTTCGTGACTTGGGGCGGTCCCTTTACCCCCCCCCCTTTATTATTCTTTTCCTTCCATCTTGAATGACGCTAAGCCAGGGGCGCCATTTCAGATTTTCCTTGGGGGGGGGGGGGGGGGGGGCAAGGCCCTCCAAAAATTTGGACGACCTTTTTTTTTTTTTTTTTTTTTTTTTTTTTTGTTTGCTGTGCATCTTCAAAAAAATTTCTCTAACTTGATTTTTTGGCCACTTTGAAAATCCTTGGGGGGGGGGGGGGCAATTGCCCCCCCTGCCCTCCCCCAAATGGCGCCACTGCGCTAAGCACGATGTGACTCGCACATGGCCCCTGAAAAGTTCAACTTTCCCCCCCCCCAGATACTCATTTCCAGTGTCGAGGCGTGCAATTTGGCAACGTTTCTTTTTCCCCCTTTAAACACATTAGAAATGTCGAAATGCCTCGTCAACGGACCAATGCATTCGATTTTTTCAGCGAGTTTAAATGGAGAAAGAACATCGTTGCCAAATGTAACGCCTCGCCACTGATCATTTCGTTAGGCAGCAAAGATAAGAGAGAAACGGTTAAGATAACAGTCACAATGATATTATGACTTATGAGTATCAGTTTAAAATCAAGCTCAGCTCATCAACATCAAGTAATTTTTATTTTCTTCTCAAGCAACAAATTTTAGACCCTTGCAACTGTCCAATGGGGCTCTTGCAAACTTTTGCTATAAGCAAATAAGTATAGTCCAATCTTCTGTAAGGACCAGCAAAAATCACAAAAATCACACTAATAAAGTCTAAAATTTAGTAATTAATAAAATCACATAACTGCTATAACGGCAAGATGGTAATGGCGGTTCGACGCGCAGGTATCATGGGAGATTCCTGTCTATTATGTCACTTTCTCTACGGGAACACAGAGATATGTCTCAATTTAGATAGGAATCTCCCATGATACCTGCGTCTGTCCGCCATTATTCCCGATTCTGAGAGTGAATTTTGTGATTTTTTAGTGTGCTCATCGTCATTTTTACAGGTTTTAATGCAAGAATCAACTCTTTAATCCCCTACAGCAAAAGTTTGCAAGAGCCCCATTAATGTATTTACGACGAGTGATCGGATTCAAAATGCATATACTACTTATTGCGTATGAAGATAGCAGTTTCCAAATATTTGGAGTTGCATAAAACGCATGTCGGATACTATAATATATAGAGGGTTTTAGTAATGGCGACTGACGGTGATGAGCGTTCCAAACAAAGCCGGTTTGTCTCTCTCGCTCTCACGTGACCCCTATGTACTGCCATCTCACTCTAATTGCAAAAATCGTATATAGAGACTTATTTTGTGAAATTTTATAACAGAAATGAATTTCTCGAGGCATTTTAATGCGATTTTGATAATAATATGTCGTAAAACAAGGCCCTGTATACGAATTTCAATACTAGAAAGAGATGGATACACATGGGGGTCACGGGAGAGTGAGTGAGATAGTTTGGAACGCTACGCGAGTTTTATCACAACCGATTGCGACCGATGAGTGCTTTGTTGTGGCTGTTGGCTAACCGTTGACTTCGCACTAAAACCGTCTATTGTGACTCTTGTTTACTCGTAATTCATTAACGCAACGGTAAATGACGTACCTCTGTTGCGTGCATGTATTCCTGTCCAATATGTCCGGCGTTCCCATGTTCCTCATCCTCGTGATAGATGGCGCCAGGGTGCTGATGGTGATGGTGCCAATGATCGGATTCCATGGTGATCAGCCCCCTCACCTCTTTTTTCAGAGCTATCAGTTATCAGTTGACCAGGATTCCATCGTTGAAGAATAAAATCAATCCAGGGAGCCGAAATATCAGGGCGTAAAACACTCACACACTTATCACACTTTAAAAATACACTTTCATCAGAGCACTGTTGTTATTTTCCACCGATTCTTAAATAAAATTTGGATTATCTGTTTCCGCACTTTTATTTCAAAAAATCAACCCGCTTTCAGTCAAATTTAAAGAATAATATGATACTTTTAATAAAACAAAAGGGAGACAAATTATTAATTAATGACTAGGTGTGAAGGTAATCACGGTTCAAGATTTAACTATCACAGCGTGAGAAGTTAAGATTCACAGATTTCCATACTGGTTTTTGAAAAATAAAAAAATTTAATTGAATTAAAAACACGCGTATAAAGTGTGAAATTTCGTTGTGTTACTATAACACAAATTAAAATTGATTAAAATGCAGTTTCTAACTGATTCTTAAATCACTTTTCAAAATTCAATTCAAATCTGCACAGATGATATGCCGTCACGTCCACCGAAATTCTTTTCGACTACCGAATGATTATTAAAGTGAAATACTCGTAAAGGTGAGAGTATTTAAAAATGAAGTCAAACCATTTCTTATTTGCGAGATTGGTAACACTTTCGGGACAAATTTATTATACTGAATATTGATTGATAAATTATAAGAAAACTATTAGAGGAAGATAGTATCATGTTGAGCATGACCGCAGCCAGGAGTTCATCTCTCTCTCTCTCTCTCTCTCTCTCTCTCTCTCTCTCTCTCTCTCTCTCTCTCTCTCTCTCTCCTCTCTCTCTCTCTCTCTCTCTCTCTCTCTCTCTCTCTCTCTCTCTCTCTCTCTCTCTCTCTCTCTCTCTCTCTCTCTCTCTCTCTCTCTCTCTCTCTCTCTCTCTCTCTCTCTTTCTCTTCTCTCTCTCTTCTCTCTCTCTCTCTCTCTCTCTCTCTCTCTCTCTCTCTCTCTCTCTCTCTCTCTCTCTCTCTCTCTCTCTCTCTCTCTCTCTCTCTCTCTCTCTCTCTCTCTCTCTCTCCGCCAAATTGATCATATGTGTAAGAAAAGGACAGGGGCTGAAGTCACGTGACATCCCATCTCTCCATCCTTTTTAAACACATGTGATCTAATAAGCAAAGAGAGAGAAAGGCGAATTACTGGTTACAGCCATGATGCTGAGCAAAGATTCGTCAATTCAATGACGTTTAAAACGGTTTTCAAAATGAGCTGAGTAAAAAATTTTATAAAAAAAAAAACAAAAACAAACAAAAAACAAAAGAAACCGCACTAATAAAATCAATTTGATTAATGTTCACTGTTTCGTTAAGATAGCAACTATTTAGCGGAGCGTAAATATCATTTGTAATCGCTAAAAGAATAAATCAAAATACACAATGACCGAGCACAAAATAACAACTTAAAAAAAAAAATCACACAACTTAATGAATATGACTTTTTTTTATTTTTAAAAATTTAATTTGTTTAAATATAGGGTTCGCGGTTCAGTCGTAATGGGCTATCGATCGGTCGAAAAATTAAAGTAACTATTCGCAATATTTTTGAGAAAATTGTAGTTATGATGAAATTAATTATCCGTTGAGCGGCGACACGACGGTCGTCAAATATTTGAACACTGGGAGGACTCACCCTTTGGGTTTAAAAGTCTTTGAAAGTGGTGGACTAAAAAAAAAATACATTTAATTTAGGCCTAGTTTGTTCAAGAAATAGTGAATAAACAGCTCCTGATTTTTGTCCACTTTTTGAACTTTTTGACGATCTCAATATCTTCACTTTTTCAGTAACAACTGCCGTGCGACATGTTTAGCAAGCGACCGATTGAAACATGCATAAAAATTAGTGAACTGTCTCCACTGAGAGAATTCTTTTTATAATCTCAGGTGTAATTCGTTTGTGTTAAAGAAACTGCGCAATGAAATATTGACTATGGGGAAATTCCTTAGATTTTGACCCAAGGAAAATGTCTGCTGCTACAAGTAAAAGATTCCTTGTTGTGACAGTGATTCTCCTTCATGCAATACAGAACTTTACTTCGCGCAAGGAAAACTGTCACAAGTAAACGTGTTTCCTTGTTTTTAAAGAAGTGATTTCTAGCAGTTTCTAAAGTCTCCAGAATTAATTGTTGTATGGTCCATAGTCTAATGGTGTCGACATATTTAAACAAAAAAACAAAAACAAACAAAAAATGCAGAGGTAACGTTATAAAAACACCGAGTCAGTGAACATATTTTTTTTTTTTTTTTTTTTTTTTTTTTTTTTTTTTTTTTTTTTTTTTTTTTGTGCGGATCACACTTTGAAGTTATGGAGCGTGGAAAAGACAACATCTTTACCTCCATGATAAACACTCTTGTTAATTAAAACTAATTCCCGAAATTTATTAAAATTCCGGGTGAGTCCTCACTCAGCGTTCGGGTATGATTCACGGGCGAAATTTAAAGAGCGAATTAAAAATAAAATTGTTTTACACGCATCACACGTACGAGTCCGAAAATTTTTCGCGCGCGCGGACGTTTTCGAAGCTCATAAAAAACACACTAAATAAATCAGGCGGGCTGTGAATGACTTCCGTGGAACCGCGGAACCGCGTGCAAACCGCGACTCTCTAGGTGACAAAACAAAACGACAACAAAAACGAAAACGAAAGAGAAAGTTAAGAGAGAATGACACTAAGAGAGCAAAGAGAGGAGAGGAAAAGGAAACAGAGAAAACAGCGGGGAAAAAGAAGAAAAAAGAAAAATTCGCGTGTAATGCGTGGGTGGTTTATCTGCTCACTTGTATATGCTTGGGTGGATTCCGCCAGAGAGAGAGAGAGAGAGGGGGGATACAGAGGGAGAAGTGAGAGAGAGGGGGATGTAAGCAATGATTTAAAAATTGGAGCAAATATAAAAAATAGAGTGGGCAGTGAGCACGTCGTTTTTATTCAATGTTGCCGTGACTAAGAAATGGTTCGTCAGTGAGGTGAATATATGGCATTAGGGGGAGGGGGGAGGGGGGGGGGTTCTATAAGGTGGATTGAGATTTGTTGATATCCCTAACCTAACATAAATAAACTGGAGGGAATGCCCCTCGAACACTTTCTCACGTCTAACTCAATCTGGGGGAGATCAACCGGGGGGGAGGGGTCTGGACCCCCCTTTCAAGGTTCGATTGAACCTTGAAACTATCGATACTTTAAGTGATGGGCCCGGGGGGGGGGGCTATAAAATTTGAAAATTGAAGAGGGGCAGGAAGCAATTTTGAGCTGTTTTCTGTAGAAAAAAAGGCAAAATTTGAGACTTCCGGGGGGAGGAGGATGTTTAGGAGGAGCATGTCTACATGCCTTACCCTCCCCCCCCCTATATTCAGGTATATTTTTAAAATCCTGTTTGAGTAGGTATTGCCAAAAATCTTTCATGAATCTTTCAAAAATATATTTAAAATATGTGAACGCTCGAACGACAATGAATTGTAAGCCGAAATAATAGTTTCATAATATTTCCTGCAGATTTTAAAGGGTTGGTCGTATAAAGTCAACTCACTGGGATGCAACTAGGAGCGCCTCAAAAAGTTACAAAGTTGACTCTCAAACTCCACAAATGCTCCTTTTCATGAGAATTCCAAGATGGCTGTCATAATATGAGTGAGTTCAATCTAATCGCATAGCCTATTCTAGGATTAACCACTTTCTTTATAATCCGTAGGCTGCAGAAGAACGCTCTACATACCCATTATACAGACCCAGGATTTTAAAGTAGCCAAAATCCTGCATGCTTTGATTTCCATCCTGCAGAGCCACGTATTTGTCCACATTATTTGCAATTCCCAGAGACTGGATATGTAATCCGCAACGCACCTCCTAAATGTATCACATTGTATTTACTGCGTTGCGCATTGCATATCGAGCTGAATTTTTATCTCGCAAAACGCAACCTACCCGTTAAATGTAAATTAAATGGTATTTTGTGCGTTGCACATTGCATATCCTCTAGACTAGATATGCAAAACGCAACACACTTTATAAATGTGTTACATTAAGTTCATAAAAAAACAGAATTTCAAAAAGAATGAAGAATAAGTATAAAAAGATCAATGTCTCTTATTGATACGATAAAAGAATTAAACGTTTGGCAATACTGCTAGTGCCACGCGTTTTAAAATCAATTCGCGGAGTCTATTTATAAATATTATGTTTCGCTTAATTCAAAACTAAAAGTTTTCATTTCTCAACTCTAAAATCGTCATTAGAGCACCCAGAAATATCGTGACAGTGTTATATACATTTTTTACCAATATTTCTTTCGTTTTTATTGTCTTTTATCTACGCGTCTTTGGGATTTGAACGCCCTGTCTTGCGTGGAAGGAAGGTAACTGCGGCTGATTTATTTATCTCACATAGCAATCTTCCACTGTCTTGAACATTACCTATTGAGAGCAGTGGCGGCTCGTGCAATTCGGCAACAATGTCATCTCTCCGTTTGATCATATGTAAAACAATCGATTCGAAATTGAAGCAGCGCTTCACCACCAATCGATTGTTAAACATGGTTTCAAATGGAGCGAAAGCATTGTTGTCAAATAGCACGAGCCGCCGCTGGTTGAGAGTCGCAGTAAAAATCTCAAAGCTCTTTGAAAATATACTGAAATATATGTGTTGACTTCTTCAACGCAGAGAAAAATACTTAGGTAAAATTTGAGCACCGAAGTTTTCGGTTAGAGGAACCGAAATGTTCGGTCCCGATACCGAATGCTTCATTAGTAATACTGAGTATTAGGTAGGGAAGGAATTTGGGTTATACTTACCGATTTCTTCGGTACTTACGACCGAACATTTTGGTTTATTCAACCGAAAATTTCGGTGATCAAAATAAGTCGAATCTTCAGTTCTAACAACTGAAGCATTTTTCCTCTGTGGATCCCGATTTAGGTCAGTGGCGTAGCGTGCAATTTGACAACAGTGTGCTGTGTCCATTTAAACCCATGTAAATGATCGAATTCGAAGGTGTTCACCGAACACCCAATAGTTCGATCTTTTTCATGGGTTATCATCAAAATAAGTCGAATCTTCAGTTCTAACAACTGAAGTATTTTTCTCTGTGGATCCCGGTTTAGGTCAATGGCGTAGCGTGCAATTTGACAACAGTGTACTGTGTCCATTTAAACCCATGTAAACGGTCGAATTCGAAGGTGTTCACCGAACACCCAATAGTTCGATCTTTTTCATGGGTTTAAATGGACGAACTGCAACTTTGCCAAATTGCACACAACGCCACTGGTTTAGGTGGGCTATAAAGATAATATCTATCATATAAACTGTTTTAGTTCATCGATATATCGTATCGATTGCGATTTCCGTTCGAGGACCCATGTGTTTCAATGTAATTTTTCCATAGACTTATTTGTGAACAGGAATTTTCAACCAGTGGCGTAGCGTGCAATTTGGCAACATTGTAATGTGTCCATTTAAACCCACATAAAAGGTCGAATAAGAAAGGTGTTCACCGAACACCCAATAGTTCGATCTTTTTCATGGTTTTAAATGGACGAACTGTAACGTTGCCAAATTGCACGCTACGCCAATGTTTTCAACCGAAATATCTTGTTGATTTCGGCAGTTTCAGTCGTGGAACCAAGTATAATTAAGCATTTTAGAGGATGTAGAAATCATAATCGCCAAAAGGTTGCATTAATTTTTACTTTCTCACTTTCACGGAGTTAGAAATTGAGAAAGTGTTGGAATAGCGCAGATCAGTAGCGCACCGAGAATTTCTTCATCTCTCTCTTTTCTCCATTAAGAAACGTGTGTTGGACAAGGATGGACAAGGAGATAAAACCCCCTCCTTCTGTCCTTTTTCTACTCATACATTCAAATGGGAAATGAGAGAGATGGAAGATATCCTGGTTGCGCCAGTGCAACGAGAGTTTCTTCATCTCTCTCTCTTTTCTCCATTAAGAAACGTGTGTTAGACAAGGATGGACAAGGGGATAAAACCCCCTCCTTCTGTCCTTTTCCTACACATACATTCAAATGGGAAACGAGTGAGATGGAAGATATCCTGGTTGCGCCAATGGCACAGATGTCTGTCTGTCTGTATCCCGGCATAACTTTTGAACCAATGGTCCAAATGCATTCAAATTTTACGGAGAAGTTGCTTTTAACATTCCTCAGAGGGACTTTTTTTTCGACCTTTGAAATTTTAAGCATGTTATAGAGTGTAAAAGGTTTCCATTACAATCAATGGGAAAATGGGTAAACATAGAGAAAAATTGGGATATTTCAAATATAATTGTTTGAATTTTGATTAGAATTTGCACAAAAAATTCTGCAACCAGCCTACTGTAAAAGTAACCTCTTAAGGGGGTCTGGGGGTCTTCCTCCGAATATTAAAGGGAGTCAAGGGGTCTGCCAGAATGTTGAAGGGCGGGGAACTGGGGGGTTTCCCTCAGAAAATATAAGGGGGTCCCCCCCCCGATTAAGTTTGACGTGAAAAGTGTTCGTGGGGTATTTCCTACAGTTTATTTCCGAAATTAAATTATTACGAAATTACCAACCGGAATTCGGAGTTTGTTTGGAACAAAGCTTCGCGCTGGATCGCTGTATTTGTTTCAGATAAAAATCGATAGCCATAGGCGAACCGTATCAGGGACTTTTTTTTAGCTGGCGGAAAGGCTAAAAATCGGGAAAAAGTCATCACTTGAGACGCAAAAAAAAAAAAAAAAAAAAAAAAAAAAAAAGTCATCACTTTTTAGCCATCCCACTTTTTTTGGTCACGGTTTGCCTATGCCAATAGCAGTACGACCCCATTTCAGGACCCTTGTCATTTCCATGCGTACGATTTCCATAGGGAAACATCCCCGCTGTTTTTTTTTTTTTTTTTTTTTTTTTTTCCTCTCTTTTTAAAGTCGTAGGCGTTTTATCCTTGTTTGTTCGTTTACTCAAATCGTTCGCCTTTTCCTTCTTTTACATGTCTGCGCGTTCAATCGGAGGGTTCTTTAACCTAACCTAACCAGTTAGTCCACGTTCGACGAGATTTAAGTCCGCCACCTCGCGACAGGATTAACAAGGCATTGATTATAGATTTTTGGATTAAAAAACGGCGGATTAAAACCTTGAGTCGATATCACATTACCGAACAGGAATTAGGTTGAGTTTCGACATAGCGATGAATGTTGTCTTTTTTGTCCCTAAAGGATCCGAACGCACAATATTCAGCCTCTCTCTGTCCAGGCAATTCTATTTAAAAACTCTTTTTTCTCTCTTTTCCTTTGTTAACTAATTCATAGCCGTGTCTTTCTGTGTATCATTACTTCTGGTCAGAGGCGAGGCATACAATATGGCAACGTTGTATTTTACTCGCATTTGAATTCATAGGAAAGATCTGATTTTCAGGTTCGATCTTTCGCATGAATTCAAATGCACAAAATGCAACGTTGCTTAATGGGGTTCTTGCAAACTTTTGCTACAGGTGACTGAAGAGCTGATTTTTGCATAAAAACCTGTAAAAATAACGATGAGTACACTAAAAATTCACAAAATTCACCCTCAGAATCCGGCATAATGGCGGAGAGACGCAGGTACGTATCATGGAGGATTCCAATCTAATTTGACACATGTCTCTGTGAATCCGTAGAGAAAGTGACACATTAGACAGGATTTTTCCATGACTGCGTAGCTTTGCAATATCGCGATCTTGCCGTTATAGCTGTTTTCTGCGATTTTATTACTAATCATAAGACTTTTCAGAGTGATTTTCTCTGATTTTTACATCACATTTAACTATTCATGTATACTTATAGCAAAAGATTGCAACGATGATTATTCTGATGGTCCGTCTACCCTTATAACAGATGCATTGTAAGGGGGGGGGGGGAGATAAAGATCTCTGAATTAAAAAGTTAAGTAATAAGTATCACCTGCACTGTTAAAAAAACGGATTGAGAGCCACATGCTTCGTTTGCCGATATAATCGAACATTCACGACATGTATCATGAAAAGTTGATGAAAAGTTAAAACATTATGTATTGGTCAAGTAATTATAACCAACACTCATGATTACACCATACTTTATACCCTTGAGGGTCATTCTACAGTAAAGTGGACATGATATGCAAAAATTGAAATTTAAAAATTAGTGCCAGGCAGTTTTGTTTTGCATTAAAATGCAACCAGAGACGAAAATATTATCTAAATCTAATAAGGTCAAACGTGTTGATGTTACAGCAGGTTTGATGTGTATTTCCAATGACGAAATCACACGCGCCCCCCCCCCCATTACAAAACCTAGCTGTCTCACCCGTTACGCTACTTTTTTCTTTTTTTAGAGAAAAATAATTTAGTAGATAAATGAAAAGAACTTTATGTAGGATCAAAGCTTATACCCTCACCTGTAACATATATTTTTTCCAAATTTTTATCTCTTCAAAACTCACAGAATTTCAACTTTTTCTGAAGTGATTCAAAAACCTTGTCCATTTTCTGTCCCACCCGTTACACCCTTATTTTGCTCTTTCCTCAGCTTTGGATAGATTTTTTTTTAAATTTTGAAATTCCCATCACTATCTAGAAGTTAAGACCTCTCTGTTAGTGGGATAGTTTTTTCATTTAGATGGTTAAAAAGGTGACAAAAATTACTTCAAAGTCGTCTGAATGTCCCACCCGTTACAAAAAAATGACCCTTTGAGATAAAAAATGGTGAGCAATGAAGATCGAAGGTGCATGATGATGAAGGTACACCTACAGCAGAGCTGCCGATTTGCGTGATGGCATTTTGAAATTTACCAATGATTCCACCGGTTGAGAAAAGATTACATTGTTCAATTCAGTGTTGACTGTATATAATCCTTGAAAATACTTCAATCTGTAATATTTTCTCGATCGGTGTAAACGCTGTTAATTAATTAAAATATCCGGGAGTTTTCAAAGTTATCGACGACTCTACCGGTTGAGAAAAGATAAAAGACACTCGTATTTTCGTGCATTACAGTCATACACTGAACTAAACTCTGTAATCTTTTCTCAACCGGTGGAATCTTCGGTGAATTTCAAAATGCCATTAAATCTACGCAAGTCAGCAGTTATGACCTACAGATGGTGCTCATTTACGGAAAGAAAGATGAATGTAATTGCGTTAAACGCTGCTTTACTTCCAAACTATCCTGAAAATATGGTGACACTCTGTAGAGGAAACAGGGGGGAAGAACAAATTCTGGTCATAATGAGGACAAATATCCGTGCTGAAAATAAGGGATTACATTTCTGATGTTTTCAACACGCTTTTCTTTGAGTGTTCGATTAGAAATCGGCAAGAAAATGAAGAAGAAGAAATTTTACTAACGGAAATTAGTTCTTATAAAATGTTTGCTGTTCACACCTCATCATGGAGGAATCATTTTTTTGTTTATTTTCCTCATGAGACACTTAAACAATATTTAGACGGTTAAACTGGGAAGAAATAAATATTTAACAGAGGGGAAAATAGAATAATTTTGGCCCATGCTGCTTGATGAAAAAGGGGAAAAAATTGCGGTCGTAACCTGTACGAATTTAGTGAGAATCAACTCAATCGAAACGAACATTTTAATTTGAATTTTGAACATAGAGCCCTAAACACCTGAGGACAGGGTTTGAAAAAAAATCAGGCATTATCGTAGAATGAATTTCCATCTTTATTTTGGCTTGTTTAATTTCGTGGATAGTTTTCCCGATGTCGAGACGAAAATTAGGTTTTCATAAAATATCATTTTCTTTTATTTTTTATAAATAAATTCCAATGCCCAGGTATTGTACTTGGTCTTGTGAGACGAAATTATAACCCCAAATCCCCTAATTTTGCTCTTATTTTCTGATGAGAATCTCAGTTTTCCTATTGTTGCCTTAATTAATTACAATGCACACGAAAAGAATCACGGAAAAAAACAAAGTTTTGGTACAACCGCATCAGCTTTTTAAAGCAGCTTTTAAAATAGCTTCGCAAAGCAAAAGTGTTTGCTCTACCGGAGAAAATTGCGGTTGTACCGAAGCACTACTTTGGTAGAGAAAAGCAAGAAGAAATGCTGTTGCTATACCGAGGTTGTGCTTCGGTACAACCGCATTTTTCTCCGGTAAAGCTAGAACTTTTGCTTTGAAAAGCTATTTTAAAAGCTGCTTTAAAAAGCTGATGCGGTTGTACTTAAACTTTGTTTTTTTTTCAGTGATTGTCATTCTTGTTTTTTTAAAGATTTTTCAGTCTAAACATGGCAAATATTTGACGAGCCCCAGCAACGATAGATGTAAGTAAAATTAATTATATTTGACGAGCATTTTAACTTCGTGAAACCTCCTACGTTCTTTAGAGATAAAATTCAAAAATACCTTGGAGAAAGTGTTCCGTGACGTTCCATCATCAAAATTCCGCGGGCAATGATTATTTTTACATAATATTTTATGAAATTCCATGGGTCGTTCATGGAATTCCATCAATAAATCCCATGTAATTTTATGGAATTCCATGGAAGACCCACATAATTTTGGTCATGCAATTTCATGGAGCAATTATATCAGGGTAATCAAGGGTATTAATTTTCTGACTTTCCTTTCAAAAGAAAAAAGCTCCGAAAAAGCTTTCAGAAAAATGAAGGTTAGTGTCAATTATGCGGGATGATAAACAAGTTATATTATTAAAAATATCTTCATTGAGTTGTGATCTCAAAAAAGAAACAAACACAAACACAAAAAAAACATTGTTTTAACAATCAGGGCTGCCGTTTTGCGTATAATATTCGCATTTTTCAATTCACCGATGATTCCACCGGTTGAGAAAATATTACACAGTTCAATGCAATGTATGACTGTTTTGCAAGAAAATGCTCGCATCAGTAATCTTTTCTCAATCGGTGGATTCGTCGATGACTTTAAAAAACTTGCGGAAATTTCAATTAATTAACAGAGTTTTCACCGATTTAGAAGAGATAACAGATCAGCGTATTTTCGTTGATTTCAGCCATACATTGAATTGAACTGTGTAATCTTTTCTCAACCGGTGGAATCATCGGTGAATTGAAAAATGCGATTAACTATACGCCAAACGGCAGCCTTTGTTAACAATGTAAAATTTTTAAAGTGGTGTGAGTAGGTAAGGGGAGGTAAATTTAAAACGATAATAGTACAGAACATATGTTCCAAAGAATCCGGCGCAGTAATTTATAGCGAGATCATTGTACCGGAAATATGCGGATCCAGGAATCTGTTTTTCTCTCTTCTCCCATTTGAATACATGCGTTAAAAAAGGAGATAGATAGGGGTTAATGTCACGTGATGGCCCCCTCTCCTATCCTTGTCTGCGACATGTTTTTTAAATTACCAAAGAGAGAGAAAGACAAATTCTTGCATCCACTCATGGATACCGGACTGTTTTAGTCTATCTGTAGGACTGTTTTAGTCTATCAATGGGAGATGTTCCCCTATTTATTTAAATAATCTATCTATCCATGTTTCCATGGAAACAGTTTCAGTTTTCCAGTTGTCCTCTCTATGTCTAAAAAAAACGTTCTTATTACAAGAAGATATTATCCCTAAAAAGTTGGTTTTATTATTTTATTAGTATTTATATTAATACCGTCGACGTCACCATTTGTTGATCTATCAACCAACAATCGTTAATATAAATACTAATAAAATAATAAAACCAACTTTTTACGGATAATATCTTCTTGCAATAAGAAAGTCTTTTTTAGACATAGAGAGGACAACTGTTTCCATGGAAACATGGATAGATAGATTATTTAAATAAATAGGGGAACAGGAGGAGAGGTTAGCTTAGCTTAGCTTAGGTAGGCTATTTGAGTAGAGGGGAGCGTTGAATAATTTGCCAAAATCCGTGTCATCACTAACACCAGCGGCTGCGTGAAAAAGATTAATCTCAACCGTCGGGACCTCGACAAAAAGAAAAAAACATTCGTCGTTACAAATTCAAGCGCGTGCATTAATACAAAGATAGAAGGAAAAACATCACGGAGCCATTAAAAATTAAACGTTGGAAAAAAAGGAAGAAGGGACAAACATCAGAGAGGAAAAAGACACGACGTAAAGAATTGTAAATTGGTTGAGGAAGGGGTAACTTGGGGGAGGGGGGGGGAGCAACGATGAAAGACAAAAATTAAAGAGGGGGACCTGAGTTCGTTCCCCAGACCCCGCGAAGGGAAGTGAGGTTATGAAAAATGAGCATCGGAATCACATCTGAGAAAAGAAAATAATAATAAAAAAAAAGAAGAGTTAAAAATCACAGAGGGAAGGAGTCGTATAAGAGGGGGTGGTGAAGCGGGGTAGGTGGGGGGAGAGTGAAAAAAAAAAGCACGTCACTTCGAGGGGCAAGTCAGCAGCGGGTCTCTCCCTCTCCCTCCTTCTCCCGATGACTGGTGATTGGGGGGGGGGGGGTGAGAGGATGGAGAAGGCTACGCGGCGGTCAAAAACAATAGATATAATCAAAGCCGATTTAAATTCCGACTTGACGCGTCCTCGCCATTGGAGGTGCGAACTTAGCACACGGCACGGGACTCTACACCCGCAATACCCGCGTCCCAACGAATGACCCGTAGATTTGCGGGGATAAGCTACCGCGCAGAGATTGAAATTTGAATTTGGCGGGTAGAATTATTTTGAACTTCGTGGATAATTTTTTTTTTTTTTTTTTTTTTTAACTTCGCGGGTAAATTTTTGAATTTCGCGGGTAAATTTTTGAATCTCGCGGGGGTAAATTTTTGAATTTCGCGGTTGAATTTTTGAATCTCGCGGGTGTTCGTTTTTGAATTTCGCGGGCAAATTTTTTAAATGAAAGAAAAAAATTACACTCTTCGCTGGCGCGCACTCACTTTCCGCACTTTCCGCGAGATCGGGCGTTTCGACGTCACACTCTTCGGGGCGCACTTTTCACTGACGCGAACGAGGACGGAGAATTTCCCTCTGTTTTTTTTCGCCCGTCCACGGGGTGGCGGTGAAACAATTTAACAAGCGAGTTGCTCTACGACCAGACTACCTCCTCCGTGTGCTTAGCGTTTAGTTTTCGGTTTCGCCGGGGCTTACGTCATAACTGCGCGTTGGGCGACGGCAGGCGGGAAGGGTCATAGAGAGGGGGAAGGGAAGAGGAGTAAAAGCGCGGGAACACGGGAGGGGCGTTTTACAGTCGAGAAGAGGGTGGGGGGAGGGTGGGAGGGGGCGGGCGGGCGTATCGGAGGCGTGTTATAGGAAGGTGTAACAGAGAGATAGAGAGTAGAAGTAGAGTAGAGAGACCAACCGGAGGATTAATTGAATCAAGCCCAAGCGAATGTACTGACACCGGCGCACAGGCGCCGGGAAACCGAAGCGTAGGCAACCAACAAAGCCATCGTTTCGTGCCCCAAAGCTGGGTACAGGAATTTGTCCGTAAAACATGGGTGATTGAGATTAGGTTATTTTTTATGTGACATTATATGTTGCCAGATTGCAAGAGCCACTACTGGAATTCGGAATCCGTTGTGCGATACGATATCGATCAGCGATTGTGCGAATTCCCGTAGTTACGTCCTTATTATTCGGATTCGAGCATCCAAACTTAACAGATATCTTTTTTAGATCTACCTCCAGGTGCTGACAATCCTGAGGGCCGATCATTTACTTCATCGTTAAACCGATCGATAAGACTGTCTATGAGTGATGCTATTGGTCGAAAATTGTAAAACTTGGCTGTTGCTATGGTAACCATCGTTAAGAGTCTCGTTTTATAAAAACTATTCATGAGTAACCTTTAAAAAACGGACACTATAACGATGGTTACCATAGCAACGGCCAAGTTTTACAATATTCGACCAATAGAATCACTCGTAGACAGTCTTATCGATCGGTTTAACGATGAAGTAAATGATCGGCTCAGGTTTTACAAAAAGAAAACTCCTCAGAGTCCGGGAAATGACCATTAATCGATCGACTAATCTATCGCCTGGTCACGTGCCATGGAATCACCTTAAGTCACGTGATAGCTGTCCCCTCTTCTTTCCTTTTCTAACACATATCTGTTCAAATGGGACGAGAAAGAGACAGATAAATTCCTGTATCCGCCCATGTTCGTGCCTTGATTATAATGGAGCTCTTTCTTGTAAGATTCTACTTCAGGCATCTGAACTGGCAATGAGGCAGTTGCAAGGGTCTGAAATTGTGTGTTTTATACAAAGAAAATGATAGTACTTGATGAGCTAAGAACAATGGTTCCTTTGGTTTTTTTCTAAGTATCCCGGTTTTGGAGATACACACGTGTAAAGTTGTAAAAAATTGTGTGCGTAGTGGCGTCACTACGCGGAATTCCCATTTAAAACAATGTATTTTGGGCCAGAATTTCATTTCTGGAACGATGTGACTGAATTAGAAACCAAAGGCATCTTTGTTTTCAGCTCATCAAGTACTTTCATTTTGTTTATAAAAAACACAACATTTCAGACCCTTGCAACTGCCCCATTCTGATGTAAAATAACGATGAGGATATTAAAAGTCTAAACTTCACTCTTCGCAGAAAGAAACTTGATCTAAAGTTCATATTAGAGTCCTTATACAGATGTACTATCGACGAATTAAAGATTGTCGCGAGATTTTCACACTTCAGTTAAGGGTGTGAGTGTGGGACTAATCTGCAACGGCTTTACCGTCCCACCCGCACTGGCATCTCGCCTGCTAGGTATGAGGAGTATGAAGAGTGGCCGAACTGGAACCTTGAAGGCAAAACTTATTAGCTCGTGAAAATTTCGCGACAATCATTAATTCGTCGATAGCAGGGCTTCGGACCCGAGCATTTGAACAACGGGTCCGGGTCCGGGTCCAAGAGAAAATGAATCCGCAGGGTCCGGGTTCGAGTCCGGTCCAAAAAGAAGCGAGTCGTCAGGGTCCGGGTCCAGGTCCGGGTCCACTAAAATTTTTTGGACCCGGTCCAGGGTCCGGAACCGGTTCTGGACCGGTTCTTGAAGGGTCCAAGTAATTAGTCGATAGATTTGGGCTTATTCATAGTAGAACTTTTTTATGCAGAAAGGGACACATTTTTCTGTTTACGCAAAAGGGCGAACTAATGAACAAAGACAAGAAACTCATAGCAGTTGGTTACCTTCTTCATAAAGTCATCCAAACAAATGATCTGGTAAAGAGCAAAGGACAGAGCTAACTAAACGATAACATAGCAACGGGTTTTTGTTTCTTTTTCTTCCTTTTTTTTCTTTCCTTTTCATTTCTTTTTCTCTCTTATTTCTTGCTTTCTTTTTTCCTCTTTTTTTCTCGTTATCCTTCTTTTTTACCTCTAATTTATTCTTTTTTCATATGCACACTGGACCCGCTGAGGACCGGTCCTGGCGGGTTCTGAATGAACCCGTCCGAAGGGTCCGGGTTCGGTTCAGGGTCCAGAAGTGAAGACATTTTCGGTCCGGGTCCGAGTCTGGGTCCAGAAGAGAAAAAAAATTCGGTCCGGATCCTGGTCCAGGTCCAAGCAAAAAAAGGGGTCCGGACCGGTTCCGGGTCCAGGACCGGTCCAGGGTCCGAAGCCCTGGTCGATAGTACAGAGCAACGAGCTATACCAAAGGAGTGAACAAGAGTCGCAATGGAAGGCCTGCGTGGTCAACGCAGATGAGAGATCGGAAACGCGGGCTGGCCTCTGATTGGCTGTAATCAAGGGTCCAGACTGTTTTTGGCCTTATGGAAATTAACACGGGGTTTTCGTTCCGGTAAGTTTATCTCGAAACCTGAGCAAAACTGCCTGTAAACAATTAAAAACGAGTCGATTTAGCAGAATTTACTCAACAAATTGATAGGTCATAAGCGCCACTTAATTGCAAATTCGAAAAGACTGTCTCAGTTGAAAAGTACGCACAATAATAGTGTGTTTTCATGCTTGGCGTGTGTTCGAGTAACTCACTATTATGTGTACTTTTCAACTGACAAGGGGAGGCTCAAAAGTCGCCGCCTCCGATTTTGAAAACAATTGCACGAAAATGTAGCTAAAGTAAAACTATTAGACCCGTGTTTCTCACTTTTTGCCAATGGGCCTTCCTAAAGCGTCAGGAATTTTTTGAAAGTTGCCGAAATTCACGTAAATGTTCGAAACGCTCTCCGCTCGGGTTTTTTACGTGCATTCCGGCAACTTTCAAAAATTCCTGATGCTTTAGGAAGGCCCATTGGCAAAAAGTGAGAAACACGGGTCTAATAGTTTTACTTTAGCTACATTTTCGTGCAATCGTTTTCAAAATCGGAGGCGGCGACTTCTGAGCCTCCCCTTGTGAGACAGTCTTTTCGAATTTGTAATAAAGTGGTACTTAATACGACCTATCAATTTGTTGAGAAAATTTTGCTACATCGACTCGTATTAATTGTTTAGGGACATTTTGCACAGGTTTCGAGATAAACGTCCCGGAACAAAAACCCCGTGTTAATTTCCATAAGGCCAAAAAAAGTTTGCTCCACGATTTCCCTCCATTTCCAGCCAATCAGAAGCCGACTCTTGTCAGCATTGACCGCTCGCTGGCTCTCAATGCATTTGCGACTCTTGTTTACTCTTTGCATTTCCGCAACGAGTTATAGCGATAGAGGGGGCACACACACACATCACACACACATCACTGGCGGATCCAGTGAAGTGTCTTTCTCTCTCTTTGGCCCATTCGATCGCGTGTGTTAGAAAAGGATAGAAGAGGAGGCGAAAGTCACGTGACTGCCCCTGATCCGTCCTTTTCTAACACACACCATCAAATGACCATAGAGAGAGAAAGAAAAATTCCTGGATCCGCTAGTGCCATACATTTTATATGTCCTATCTCAAAGTGTGACATCATGGGCGATCTGAATCTGAGGGCCGACCATTTACTTCATCGTTAAACCGATCGATAAGACTGTCTATGAGTGATGCTATATTGGTCGAAAATTGTAAAACTTGGCTGTTGCTATGGTAACCATCGTTAAGAGTCTCGTTTTATAAAGGCTGTTCATGAGTAACCTTTAATTAACGGACACTATAACGATGGTTACCATAGCAACGGCTAAGTTTTACAATATTCGACCAATAGCATCACTCATAGACAGTCTTATCGATCGGTTTAACGATGAAGTAAATGATCGGCCCTCTGGTTGGTTTGCTTCACTTTTTCAACCTTAAATCAAAAATTGTAATTAGTCAAGTAGAAATTGGTTTTAATCGAAAGTACAAGTGTTCTAGAGTAGCTATCTGGACACAGAACTGTAAAACACAATTATCCAGGTGAGAAAGTTTGGCTTGTTTCTGTCATGCGTCAGTTTCTTTGTCGTGCAAATCCTTCCAGAAGAAACAGTAATATCGATAAAAAAGTGGCTGTTAAAACTATAAGAATAGAACCATAGATATGTTTCGCCTTATTTTAATCATAAGACCTATCGTTGCAATAGTCAGCGCGCTTGAATCTACACAAATTCCGATTGTCTCTATGGAATTCCGATTATTTCTATGGGAAATAAAGCGCGGGAATATCCTATTGGAAAATTCATCGAAACAATCGCGGAAATTTGTCTCAGTGTGTGTCCAGATAGCTACTCTCAAACACTTGCACTTTCGTTTATAACCAATTTCAAATGTATTTGTCACAATTTTTTTTGTAAACATTTAATGGTTAAAAAAGTGAGGCAAACAAACCGAGCCTGGAGCTACGCAGGTATCATGGGAGATTCCTATCTAAATTGAGACATATCTCTGTGTTTCCGTGGAGAAGGTGACATAATAGACAGGAATCTCCCATGATACCTGCGTCGAACCGCCATTACCATATTGCCGTTATAGCAGTTATCTGAATTTATTACTGAATTTTAGACTTTTTTATTGTGATTTTCGTGATTTTTGCTGGTCTTTACAAGAGATTGAACTGTTTATTTGCTTATAGCAAAAGTTTGCAAGAGCCCAATTCCCACAATAAGATAAACTCTTCGGCTGGAGCATCAAAGATTCAGTCCCACTGTATTACAACTCTTGCGGTGCGGATAGAGTTAGGTTAGGTTAGAGCGGCTTCACCCTCACCCCCATACCCAAACACAGGGATACAGGAGAAAGAGGGAGAGGGGGCGGGGAGGAGGAGGAGGAGTAGAGGGAGAAGTGAAAAGTGAAGGAGGGGGAGAATAGGTGAGCACGGAGTGGGTGGAAAACTCACCATTTACCAAGGCTAGAAAATTACTCCTTTACACTACGGAAGGGATTGGATGACGTACCGCGCACATCAAACAAGGTACTCAAGAAGAGAAAGAGGGGGGAGTAGGGAAGAGGAATAGAGCGAGAGAGGAGAGAGGGGGGGTGAGAGGGTGAGTGAGACAGAGGGATTGGGTGAGAGAGAGGGGGAACGAGAGAGAGAGAGAGAGAGAGAAAGAGAGAGAGAGAGAAAGAGAGAGAGAAAGAGAGAGGGAAAGAGAGATAGAAAGAGAGAGAGATACAGAGAAAGAAAGAGAGAGAGAGAGAGAGAGAGAGAGAGAGAGAGAGAGAGAGAGAGAGAGAGAGAGAGAGAGAGAGTGAGAGAGAGAGAGAGAGAGAGAGAGAGAGAGAGAGAGAGAGAGAGAGAGAGAGAGAGAGAGAGAGAGAGAGAGAAGGTGAGAGAGTGAGTGAGACAGAGGGAGTAGGTGAGAGAGAGAGAGAGAGAGAGAGAGAGAGAGAGAGAGAGAGAGAGAGAGAGAGAGAGAGAGAGAGAGTGAGAGAGAGGGGGACGAGAGAGAGAGAGAGAGAGAGAGAGAGAGAGAGAGAGAGAGAGAGAGAGAGAGAGAGAGAGAGAGAGAGAGAGAGAGAGAGAGAGAGAGAGAGAGAAGGTGAGAGAGTGAGTGAGACAGAGGGAGTAGGTGAGAGAGAGGGGACGAGAGGAGAGAGAGAGAGAGAGAGAGAGAGAGAGAGAGAGAGAGAGAGAGAGAGAGAGACAGAGACAGAGAAAGAGAGAGAGAGGGGGGACGAGAGAGAGAGAGAGACAAAGAGGCCTCCAAGGGAAATGTAGCGGGAAAATTAGATAAATAAAATCTGAGGGAGCGGCGTGAGGGGGTGTGAGTGGACGGGTAAGGGATGGGTAAGGAAGGTGAGGGGGGAAGCGAGAGAGGGGTGGAAAAACATACGATTATAAGGTTAACGGCTTATCGGATATCGTAGCGATGTTTTCGCTTATCCTCTGTTCCTCTCGATTGTCGGACGCGCGCCGTGCAACGACTATACAGCTTTGAGTTTTCCGAGAGCGAGCGTGGACGCTTGAATGCTTGAGGAGGGATGGAGAGGGGAAAAAGCTGGGAGGGGCGAGGGAGTCGAAGGGTCTCAAACGTGCGAAGCGAGAGAAAGCGAGAGAAAGCGGCTCGAAAGGGAAGCCATTATTTTTGAAGAGTAACCGACCGCCGAGATTGACATTTTTTTCCTTCTTTTTCATACACCGGTTTTCGGTGCAATATGATAATGGGGCTCTTGCAAAATTTTGCTACAGGTACTTGAAGCGTTGATTCTTGCATAAAACCTGCAAAAATGACGATGAATATACTAAAAAATCACAAAATTCACTCTCAGAGTTTGGCTTAATGGAGGCGCTACGCAAGTATCCTAAAAGATTCCTATTTATATCATTTCAGACATATCTCTGTGTTATTTCCGTAGGGATAGTGATAAATTAGACATGAATCTCCCATGATACATCCGTAACTCCTCCATTATACGCGATCTTGCCGTTACAGTTGTATTCTGCGTTTATTAATTTTTAGACTTTCTTGCTGTGATTTTCGTGATTTTCGCTGGTTTTTACAACAGATTCAAGATTGGGGCTCTTGCAAACTTTTGCCGTGAGCGAGTGAACAGTTAAATCTGATGTAAAAACCAGAAGAAAAAACACGAAAATCACACTGAAAAAGTGTGAAATTCAGTAAAAAAAACTCACATAACTGCTGTGCAACTGTAAGATCGTAATGGCGGTTTAACCCAGGGATCATGAGAGATTCCTATCTGATTTGTCACTTTCTCTAAAGAAACACAGAGTATCAATTTTTAGATAGAGATCTCCAATATGATACCGGCATCTTTCCGCCATTAAGCCCGATTTTGAGAGTACATTTCTTGAATTTTTAGTGTACATATCGTCATTTCTTCAGGTTTTTATGCAAGAATCAACTCTTCAATCCCCTATAGTAAAAGTTTCCAAGTGCCCCATTTATTTGCTCATTCCAAAAGTTTGCAAGAGTCTCATTCAAATTGAAGAAACCTCTAAACACAGGGCCCACAGGGGTGTACGGCGGCGCGGCGTTTGAAATTAGGTGAAATGAAAGCAGTGGCGTCGCGTGCCATCAGGCAACAATGCAACTGCTCCATTTAAACTCATTAAATATATCGAATTTTTTTCGTGCACTGTGCACCCCCTGAATTCGATATTTTACACGAGTTCAAATGGATAGAACACATTGTTGCCAAATTGCACGCGACGCCACTGAATGAAAGGAAGTCTTGTCACTCATTAAGTGCAACACAAAATTTTATTAAAAGTCTAGACATCGCGAAAGTAGAGAACAAAATAATTGCTTCCATGCTTCATATTTTTCAAAAATCTTGGTGAAAATTAATGACTGTATAAAGCATATATCCTCATTCACACAAACCTGAAAGAGTGAAAACATAAGAACAACAATTTGAATTACAAGCTTCCAGCGCAAGAAAAAAGGCCCTCAGGAATATGAAGGTTAAATGCATGAAAAAGGTCGAACTATCGTAGGTGCACGGTACATTCCCTCAAATCGATATTTTGCACGGGTTTAAACCGGGGAGTCGAACCGTTATATTTTCAGCGTGACTTCCTCTTACATTCGCTCCGCACAGTTTGCACTTGCTTAAATCGCTTGATATTAAATATTCAAAAAAATAAAAAATAGGATGGACCATTTTTGAATTTTGTTACTAAAATTTTTGAATCTCCCGTATTTACTTTTTCTCGGAAAAATTATACATTCAACAATATACATGCTACTCTTTCGTTGCGTTGGAAATAGCTGCCGACTATTCTAAAGTACTAAAGAACGATTCTTTGAAAATTCTTTTTCCGCAACAAAATCCTACAAAGGCAATTTAGGACTCAAGGTTCTTTCGTCGCTTCTCGGCCATCTGAACAGTTCAACTTTTGAACCGTCTGTCTGTGAATCGGTTTTTTCGTCGGTTCACACTGTCTCAATTTTCGGTTCAGGTCCGGTTCGGGTTCAAGCCATTTTTAAAATTAAGGTTCACGGTTCAGTTCGGTTCGGTTCAACATTTTTCAGCGGTTCGGTTCGGTTTTCGGATCCCTGGTTTAAACAGACGAAATGCAGTGTACGTAGCCATAGACTCGATTTTTCGCGAGCCACATAGCTATACCCCTACATTTAACCAATGAGATTTGGTTATATATCATAACTCAGAGGATGTTACTCGAAAACGGTCCCAGCTATCAATCGCATAACGAGTTAAATTGCAATCAAAAGGAGTAATAACTCTTGTCAACAAGCTTGTTACACACTTTCCTTCTCCCTGAAATTAATTTTGGTGTTTCTCTTGTCGTCGGCGACTCGGCGGTGGTGGCTGTTCCTTTCATCCGTGATTTACTCTTTCTTATTCTTCCACTAGCTCCACTCAACATTCATTTTCTCCGACGATAAATCTACAGTCTCATCCCGCAAGTCGCAATGCATGCCGGAAACTCATTCCCAGATATGTAATCGGAAAATACTTGGTTTCTATACTAATTTACGAGAGAGATTTTTCGGGAGCCGATTCCTTAAATAATTACTCCCACTGATCCTACAGATGGATGTAGAAACTGATGTAGTATGACGTCATAGTAAGATTTATTGCCTCGATATCAGTGGTGGAGAGTGTGATTCGGTAAGATTGAGTTTTTTTTGTTTAAAAGCATGAAGATAGAGATTAGCTATTGAGTAGCTATTTGGCCGAGGTTATCGTGGCTAAAATACTAGAAACTGAAAATACCTATCTTGGAAAGTCAGGGGATTTGTTTCACTTAAGTCAGGAAAACGTCAGAGAATTTTTAATAAAAAAAAATATTCTAAACCTAAAATAGGGTTGAAATAATAAAGCGTCGGAATGTTGTGAGGTATTATTGCAAACGTTAATACTGTATCATAATAACTACAGCATCAAAATTACTGCCCCCGCACATCATGTTTTAATTTCAATTTCAATTTGAATTTTTCATTGTTAATTTTGATTTAATTTTAACTTTGATTCTGACTGTAATTTTAATTTTCACTTTATCTTGTGTGTAAATAAAATTGTGACAATGGATTGATCATTGGATCAAACATTACATGTATATAATATACAGGGTGTTGAAAAACTGTTCCCAAATACTTCAGGGGCGGATTCTACAGGTCAAAGTAAGACTTTTTTCCCCTTTAAACATGTATCCGAAAATGCTTCCCTTTTGAGCTACAGCCCCCCAAAGTTTTAAAAAATTTACGGTTTTTTGGAATAGAGACCACTAATTTGAACCAAATGTCCTAAAAATTGGTGTCCCGAAGTAATTTTACGTGTAGAATCCATTAATTAATGACCTCGAGAAATTCAGATATTGAGTCTGACTGTACTTTTCACGCAATCTTGTACCTTTAACGGCACGAATTTTACGTTACAGATTAAAAATTTGAAGAACAAGTTCCGAAATCAGATGCGAAAAACCCTTAGAAAGATTTTTGGTCCTCTTTGTTTCTTTCGATAAGACGCGTTTTAAGCGATAAAATCGCTGCACAGTGTGGAAAAGTCAGAGCTTTTACCATGAAAAGCGGCAGTGAGTATGCAACCCGCCTCTTCGCTGCTTCTTCGGGCCGGCCGCTATGGTAAAAGCGCTGACTTTTCCACACTCTGCAGCTACTATCTCGCTTAAAACGCGTCGTATCTAAAGAAACAAAGAGGACCAAAAATCTTTCTGAGGGTTTTTCGCATCTGATTTCGGAAATTGTTCTTCAAATTTTTAATCCGTAACATAAAATTCGTGCCGTTAAAGGTACAAGATTGCGTGAAAAGTACAGTCAGACTCAATTTCTGAATTTCTCGAGGTCATTAATGGATCCTACGCGTAAAATTACCTCGGGACACCAATTTTTAGGACATTTGGTTCATAATAGTGGTCGCTATTCCAAAAAAACCGTAAATTTTTTAAAACTTTGGGGGGGCTGTAGCTCAAAAGGGGGGCATTTTCGGACACATGTTTAAAGGGGAAAAAAGTCTTATTTTGACCTGTAGATTCCGCCCCTGAAATATTCGGGAACAGTTTTTCAACACCCTGTATAATTAAGAAAAAAATTGTATAGTGCAACAAGCGATGAACCTTTAGTAATCGGTATGTTTATTATAACCAAACATGCAATAAAAAAAAAATAATAATTTCTTGAAAAAAAAAAAAAAAAAAAAACAAGTAAAATTCTGAAAAAATTGCAAATTTGTAAAAGTTTGATATTTTCCCAGTTACTTCTGGGAAAGTCTGGCGGAAATGTTAAGGAAATTTTCATTTATAAAAAAAAAAGTCATGAAAAAGTCTGAAAAATGTGCCACATTAATTTGTACAGTTTTGTTATTTTAACCATTTTGATTTCTTCTGAGAAATCTCTTTGCAATGAGTATACGTGAAATTCCCTCAGCACTTGCGTTGTCGTTTCAGCGTTCCTGTATTTTCAGTAAAATTTCCTCATTTATCGCTGAAAAATTGATGTTACAGAATTTTGAAGGTCAGGGGGAAATGTCGAAAAAGGCCAGCTGAAGTGTCGTGTAAAGAGAGAGAGAGAGAGAGAGAGAGAGAGAGAGAGAGAGAGAGAGAGAGAGAGAGAGAGAGAGAGAGAGAGAGAGAGAGAGAGAGAGAGAGAGAGAAGAGAGAGAGAGAGAGAGACAGACAGAGAGAGAGAGAGAGACAGACAGAGAGAGAGAGAGAGAGAGAGAGAGAGAGAGAGACAGAGAGAGAGACAGAGAGAGAGAGACAGAGACTGAGAGTGTGAGAGAGACAGATAGGGAGGGGGAGAGACACAACATATTTAGCCATCGGTCTCTGTATAGTGAATCAAGCCTTGGATCTAATATCATCAAGATAGGTGCATTAAGTTGTCATTTTTCCTCTATTAAACAAACCATAGATTATAGAAACCACAATCACAGAATAATACAATCAGAAGGGAAACTCCCATAAGAGCCAATGGAAACAAGATTTGGAATTTACCAGCACAAACTGGCAACTGTGCCTACTCACTTCTCAAGATGGCGGATATGCTTTTTCAGGCTATACAACCAATCACAACTCGGCCAGTTGCCGAAGATCTGCCGAAGATTACCGAAGATACTCACTTTCGAACATGGCGGCCCGAAGTAAAGAATGTTTCAAAATGAATTAGAGTTTCCCTTCTGATTGTATTATTCTGTGCCACAATAATTGTAATTATGTACCATTGTACCGTCACAAGCTTTACCTTTCAAATTTAAACAAATAAGATATCAGCGCAGCTTCGGAGAAAGGATGAATATAGAGGAGGAAAAAATTAAAATAGTCGTTCAGTGTAATTACAAGTTATTATCTCCTCTTCCTCCTTTTATAATAAAAAGGGAAAGAGCAATGAATGAAGAGGAATAGTGGGTCAAGAAATATACACATAGAATGGGAGGGTAAAGGGAAATTGGATCGTCCTGGGCAGTGGCGTCGCGTGCAATTTGGCAACAATGTATTCTATCCATTTAATTTCATGTAAAAGATCGAATTCAGGGGGTGCACAGTGCACAAGGAAAAATCGATATATTTCATGAGTTTAAATGGAGCTGTTGCATTGTTGCCAGATGGCACGCGACGCCACTGGTCCTGGGAACTAAACGTCCATTATGATCTGTCCAACTTTTCAGTGTGAACTCTACGGATTTCGTCGCTGGTCATCCCTGAACTAAAAATTTAGCCGGATTCGTTTTTAAGATGGCGCCGCTGTTCAGCGACCCGACTCAAATCGCGACACTTTAAAAGGCGAGTGAAACTTGGATGGCCCTATATCCGGTGGTCAGTATCCGGCGGTAGGTTTTTCAACCGGGTAAGTATATATCATACCGGCTACGATTACGAGTTTGAGTTCACCGGAAGTACTTGATTCTCTTTGTTTTTTGCCCACTGCCGCTGGTTTCATTGTCCGCGACACATCGCAGCGTCTTCCACGCGTTGCCGTATCGCTTTCGGTGGCAACGCGTGCCGTTTGGCAACGTTCTTTTTTCCCTCATTGAAACACATTTGAAAGGTCGAATTAACGATTTGGAATCGAAATTATTGGGAGTAAAAATCTGAATTTGTAACAGTCATACAAATGAATATACTCAAATTAACTAGATAGTTAAATATTCCTGCACCGCGGCTCTGGTATTGCATATCCAATGATTGAAGGCGCTCAATGAATCTCGAATCTTTTTTCAAATATTAACGAATGGGGCAGTTGCAAGGGTCTTAAATAATGTGTTTTTCATAAAGAAATTGAAAGTACTTGATGAGCTGAGAACAATGGTGCCTTTGGTTTTTTCCTAAATGTCTCGGTATTGGAGATACACACGTGTAAAGTTGTAAAAAATCGTGTGCGTAGTGACGTCACTACGCGGAATTCCCATTTAAAGCAATGTATTTTGGGCCAAAATCTCATCTCCAAAACAATGGGACTTAACTAGAAACCACAGGCATGTTTGTTCTCAGCTCATCTAGTCCTTTCATTTTCTTCATAAAAAACACAACATTTCAGACCCTTGCAACTGCCCCATTGGAATCGGAATTATTGTGAGTAAAAATCTGAATTTGTGTCATGCAGATCTAGTCATACAAATGAATATACTCAAATTAACAAGGTAGTTAAATATTCCTGCACCACGGCACTGGTATTGCATATCCGATTGATTAAAGGCGCTCGATGAAATATCTTTTTTCAAATATTTTTGGGTCAATAGTCAACAAACTATTGGAGGACCCAGGAATCTGTCCTCTCTCTTTTCTCCAATTAGAACGTGTGTGTTAGAAAAGGACAGATCAGAGGCAGTCACGTCATTCTCGCTCCTTTTCTAACATATACATACGTTCTTATGGGAAGAGAGAGAGAGAGGCAACGGAGCTCTTGCAAACGTTTGCTATACCTTATAAGCAAATGAATAGATATACTAATCTGATGAAGAATCCAGCAAAAATACCGAACATCACACTAAGAAAGTATAAGATTAAGTAAGAAGTAAGTAACTCAGAAAACAGTTGTAACGTTGTCATGGTGGAGGTGGAGCTATGCAATTATCACGGGAGATTCTCTACTGAAGTACAGAAATAAGTCTCAAATTAGATAGGAGTCTCTCATATGATATTTGGTTAGCTCCGCCACAATCACTAACCCTGATTCTGACAGTGATTTTTGTGATTTTTTAGTGCTCTCATCGACACGTTTACAGATTTTTATGCAAGAATCAACTCTATAATCAAGTGTGTTGGTGAGAACCGCCGCCAGGTGGCGACATCACATTGACTTTTCCCGTTACCACGGATTAAGAAAGAAGATTAATTATTGGTTATGAAAAAGAGACGCCCCCCCCCGGCCTATAGAAAACTGTATTGAGTCCTATCCCTGTCAATTCCTGTTAATCACATCCAGATCCTGTTTAGTGTTTATCCAAGTTACGCTTTCCTGAGAAAACAAGTAATAATCATTTACTCTCTTTTTTATCTTTCTTGTTAATGGTAGCATTCCTACTTTGATTAAAACCCTTTGAGGGGCAGTGGCTAGTACTACTAGCCACCTTATTTCATCATTTTCTGAGCTTCAAGGGCAGCGGCTAGTGCCCCAAGACACCCACACTGGTTCATACCATTCTGGGATCATACTTTACCAATCTATGAACCTACTTAAATGGTTAGCAACACTAGCCTTTTCTCCAGAAGCTCAGGAAATAAAAAATAAAGTTGGTCGGTGAAAAAAGACGTTGCCCCGCAAAGGGTTAACAAAGTGTAACAAAAGTTTGCCAGAACCCCATTTCCTGGCTCCCAGTGGCGTAGCGTGCAATTTGGCAGCATTGTAGTTGTCCATTTAAACCCATGCAAAAGGTCGAATGCGAAGGTGTTCACCGAACACCCAAGACTTCGATATTTTTCATGAGTTTAAATGGACGAACTGCAATGTTGCCAAATTGCACGCTACGCCGCTGCTGGCTCCGCTAGTGCATGCAATACACTGCCCCATGCATGTCCTATTGTCCTACCAATAGCTACTAGAATTCTGGTTACCAAAGCCGTACTTTTTTCTCGCTCAATCACTGGCGCGACTAGACAGCACCGGCTAAACTCCGAGTTACTCAATCCTCCGGTTATGTACAGTGGCGTCGCGTGCCATCTGGCAACAATGCAACTACTCCATTTAAACTCATTAAATATATCGAACTTTCCTTGTGCACTGTGAACCCCCTGAATTCGATCTTTTACATGAGTTTAAATGGATAGAATACATTGTTGCCAAATTACACGCGACGCCACTGGTTATGTATCTCTCCTATAAGGAGGAATTTTGCACAGAGCAAGGAGTAATCCGCACGCACACACACACACACACACATGCAAAGTAGACGCAACGCAAGAGGAAGGGATTGGAACACGGAATCACACGGAGGGTGGGGAGGGGCTCCCCCCCTCTTCCTCACCCGGGCCTGGTTCAGGGTTAACGAGCGGAGGGGGTGGGGGTGAAAGGAGGGGGAGGAGGGAGGAAAGTTCACAACTTACAATTGGTCAAGAGGTGAGCACAAATTTCAGCTCTCTCTCTCTCTCTCTCTCTCTCTCTCTCTCTCTCTCTCTCTCTCTCTCTCTCTCTCTCTCTCTCTCTCTCTCTCTCTCTCTCTCTCTCTCTCTCTCTCTCTCTCTCTCTCTCTCTCTCTCTGTCTCTCTCTGTCTCTCTCTGTGTCGCGGTGTTCGCGTCGTGTCAGAGTGTTTGTGTGTATGTGAAAGGGAATCAACAATAGCCTTCGTCGGTAGTTAATCGAATTATCATGTTTTATCAAACCACGAGACCCAATGACGGTGGCCGGTAAGGTTGCCACGGAAAGGGGGGGGTGGTTCGGGAGGGGGAGGGGGTAGTCCAGGGATTGCACACGGAGGAGAATACGAGCAAGGGGGGGGGGGGGGGGGAGGACACAGAACACACTTAGATTCTCAGGTGTGTTTCATTATTTCGTTCCCGTTCCTCCGTCGGGTACGTCGGTCGACGGTCGCATCGGTTGGTCGTCGGTTTCGCCCGTCGTTCGTCGGGGGTACTCTAAAAAGCTTTTAAAATTCTCGAGAGGTGGCTCCCCTCCCCTCTCCCCTCTCATTTTCCTTCGCTGCTCTGCGGCCGGGCTCTCTCTCTCTCTCTCTCTCTCTCTCTCTTCTTCTCTCTCTCTCTCTCTCTCTCTCTCTCTCTCTCTCTCTCTCTCTCTCTCTCTCTCTCTCTCTCTCTCTCGGGGGTTTCGAGTCTGGTGGACGGTGGACGGTGGACTATCCCAAGGAATGGAATCAGGTGTGCTCATGCCGCTCATGGTCGAGCGGGGACAAATTACATTGTTTCTCCGACAATTATCCCAGCGGCATGGTCATATCGGCAGGATTGCCAAGACTACCCGATGAATGATCCCAAGGTCCATTAATAACAGGCCATCAGTCCGTCCGGTAGCTAGCGCTGTAGGTAATCTCTGTTCCTCCACGTATGGTGACTAGATAAACCTGCACACTGCAAAGTGTGGTCATTTTGGTCGTGTTGCTGATTGGCTGGTGTTTACGCACCCAAGCGGCCTCGTCCTCCCTGTTAAGCACTTTTTCAGCTTATTTGATCATATGTTTTTAGCATATTCTCTCTATAGCAACCTCTATGTGAAAATAACCAATCTGTCATATCACGCCCAGAGGCAATATATAATAGAGACCACGCACTATCTATTTTGCCCATGTTTATATGCGCGCGGTGGCAACTTTTTTTTTCGGGGTCTCAACAAAGAACACCGCAATTATGGATTATGCGCAGTGGCGTTAATAAGAATTAGCAATAAGAATAAGAATAAGAATTAGAATAAGCCGCGATCTCAAAAACAGCGCCCCTTCAACCCAGAGCCTCTCACCGCTCCCCCTCCCCCCACCCCCTCCCCCTCCCCCTCCCCCACCAGGTCATATGCCCTGCGAAGGTTTGGGTATTAATAAACCGGAAGTCCAGAAAAAGAAATCGGACGAAAAATAGAGGAAAGAAGATTCGTGGCCCTTTGACGGCCCTTGAATAAAGGCAGATACGATGCGTCAAAGACAAAGTTAATTTTTTTCGGTACTGCATGATTTTATTGCTGTTTTGTTTGGCCACGCACTCATATGAACTGACTCCATTTAGTTCCCAATATGTTCTATTTTTACTTCCCCCGCGCCCCTCTGCCTCTTTCACTGGGGTAGGCTGGCTGACCGCTCTTTTTTTTCACACGAGTTTCAAAACGAGATGTTTGCCTCTTTTTGTTACAAACAATGCAATTATTGCCTGCCTTTTAATATTTCCCCTCTCTCTTCTCCCACCTCCGTCTTTTCCACACTCTCTTTTCTCTGTCTCCAACCTCTAACACAAGGATATTATTTGAAGCCGCATTTTGCAAGGTTTTCCCCCTCTTTTTCTCCCTTGCTTTTGCGCCCCTCGGAGTGTTGCGCCCCCCGCGCCGCCGGGGCTGCGGGGGCGTTATTTACGCCTCTGATTATGCGTTGACTGATGAGAAACGTCTTTGAAATTTTTGCCTAGTGGCGTAAATAAGGATCGAGCGCCCGCCCGCGAACTGGTGAGCTGCGCCCCTCCCCCCCTCTTTTCAAAAAAATGCCAACTATACTTTTTAATTTTCATTGTTCTATAGAACAGAGACAATTAATGTAAGTAAATAAAGGGAGCTTGCTTTATTTATTTACACATTACATGCATAAGTAATAAAACGAAATTTGTCTTCTGCTGAATGAAAAAAGAGGGGTTTATTCGAGCCGCGGGAGGGGGGGTGGGGGTCAGTGGTGGTTTAAAGTTAAGTGACTGATCATAAGAAGTGTCAAGAATCATAGAGAATAATAGAAAAAATTAGATTTATATAGAGACTTTCTTTTATGAATAAGATAAGATGTAAAATCTACTTATTACTTAAGTCTGGAATGGAAAATGTATCACGCATTGATAGAAGGCCTCGCCTCTCCTTGACGCTGATTAAGTCCGTAATGACCGCATCGAAGTCCAAACTTTGAGCGCGATCATGTTCGATTCTTAGAACGGAAAGTCCAGATAGTCTCATTTGGGACTTCTTCAGTGAATTTGCTAGGATTTTTGATGACCTGGTGGGCCCCCAAGGCGCCCCTCAAGACGTGGCGCCCGCCAGCGCCGCGGGCCCTGCGGGTCCGTTATTTACGCCACTGTGCCTAGTGAATCCGAAGCACCGAAATTGCATCAGTCAACGTATGAACCATGTTGGATGGTGCTCCTTCATGCTCCCCATGTTAATTTCTGTTGAGCCCCGAAAAAAAAGTCAGCCACCGCTCGCAAGGCTAGTGCAGCGTGGTCTCTATTATTTATTGTCTCTGATCACGACTAAAAGAGAGCAAATTTAAGACTCCTCTCCAGTCTCCAACGGTATAATAAGACAATGGAGCTGTTGCAAACTTTTGCTACAGGCTTATTAATAGTTGATAACGGGGTTATACCCAGAAAAAATAACGATTAGCGCACTAAAAAATCACGAAATCCACTCCTAAACTCACAAAATGCTTTTAGACGCGAGACCGTAATGGCGGCCGGGGCCGTGGTTTTCATTGGGGTTCCCTATTCTCGCAACACCACACAAGAAGAAGAAGAAGCATATACAATTGCCATAAGAAAACCGCGACCTCGGCCGCCATTAAGGTCTCGCATTTAAAAGCATTTTGTGAGTTTAGAAGTGGATTTCGTGATTTTTTAGTGCGCTAATCGTTATTTTTACAGGGTATTACCCCATTATCAACTATTAATAAGCCTGTAGCAAAAGTTTGCAACAGCTCCATTGACAACTATTAAATCATCGCTTCCGAATTGATTTAGATTTCGCTGTGAGAATATACTCAGTATCTCTTAAAGTATAGCTTTATTGACAGTGGCGTCATTTCAGGTCTTGCCGGGAGGGGCAAAAAAATCTGATGACCTTTTTTTTTTTTTTGCTTCTCATGCATTCTCTGACCTTCCAGGTCATTGATGACCCTAATGATCGTATTCACTTACTATCTGGGCAAGTTTTTTTTTGGGGGGGGGGAACATACTGCTCACAACTTTTCAAGAAATTTGAATATTAACCTATACTTATACTCATTAAATTTGAAAACTTTTTGTTTTTTTTTGCTTCCTGAATTTTCTTTCAATTTCTGCAAAAATTGCATAAGACTCACAATCAGATGAATAGGTGATAATAAATAACTATGATTCATGACGCAATCAAATGAGTAATCGACGGAAGGACCACCAGTTACCTTAAATATAGGAAATTGATAAAATAAATGTAAAGACAAAAAACAAAAATTCCATGAAACACGAAAGAAGACAAACATATTTTGCTCGTCCTTTCGTACAGATGCAGCGGGAGATTCTAGTTCGTTGGCAAGGGGCAAGTGGAAAGCGGGGTTGTTAGTGTATTTTCGCGCTGCTACAAGTGGTCCCACGCAACAGTTGGTAGCAGCGAGTCACCAACTTGTCAGTTGTCAAAATTCTCAAAGTAAACAAAGTGCGGTCGTTTCGGAGGGACTGGATTCCCTTTATTTTAAAATCATGGATAATCCAGATATTGTGACCGTTGAGGCTGTGCGCGATTTTATCCTTTACAAAGGTGGAAAAGTGACGAATCACGAGTTGGTGAAACACTTCAAGTCGTATCTAACAAATCCTGATAACCGAGGTAACGTGTCGAGTCAAGTGCCACAACATAACCTTATTTGTATTTCTGTGTTTATGTCGTCCAATTTCATTTTTATTTTTTCACATCATCTCGGAATCCTCGGTTCATCTGCACGATTTCTACGATTTTCGTGCTCACAACCATTCTTTCATATCCTTGTTCTTCGGAATTTTCTCTCTGGTTGGGTAGAGTGCAACAGGTAGGTGCTGATACTCTGAAGTAGTTCAAGGTGCTCGAACAGTTTGTATAAGGAAATGTGAAGGAAAACAGGTCCTCAGGTTAGAAAGTTAATTCTGTGCTGAAACTAAATCCTCTTGGTGCCACTAACCAAGCTTGAGGTACCTGCGTAAAGCTTAAGATGTTATTGAATCAGACCCAAATCAAATACGTTTTCCTGATGTTTTTGTTGTTTATGCTCAGAGGGAAACTGCTGCTACATTTATGTAGGCTGTCCCAAGAATAATTGAACTTGACAACTGTACAGTTTGAATGAAAACATCAGCTGCTTTTTGCTCCCGACCTGTCTGGTTGGGCGATCGGAAGTTCGAAGCTGATGTTTTCATGAAAGCTGTAGAACTGTCAAGTCCAATCATTTCTTGGACAAGCCATGAGTCCATCTCAACAGGCAAGCTAGCTCCTCAGTATGATCGCTGTGGTAATTTCTCCTTCAATGAAAACTTCTCACAAGTCACACTATGAGCCATGAATTTATGTACCGAGATGCTAAAAATGTTGTTTTTGCCCACCTTATCTTCGGAATCTTTCGACCTGATGCGACCGAAAAGTTCATGCCATTTCAAATCTTGGTATTCTCACTTCAAGATATGAAAGTGTTTCACCAACCCTTGGACAAAGTACCTAGCTTGTTTGAGTGGACTCTCATGAAATGTGCAGCTTTTTCTAGATTATACAGCTGTTCGGGCACTTCAGGAACTAATCAGCACCTTTGAGGCAAAATTTTCTCAGTCTGTTTGCTCAGTAAGCTTTCTTCAGTAGGTTTTTCAGCATGAACAGTGGGGGATATCATTCCTGTAGTATAACATCTCAGAAATGATTGGACTTGACAGTTGTATGGCTTTTATAAAAACATCAGCTTAAAACCGCCAATTGCGCAACCTGACTGGTCAGGAGTAAGAAGTAGCTGATGTTTTCATTCAAACAGTGCAGTTGTCGAGTCCAATCTTTCTATCTGAGTACTCCGTCTCATTTAAGTTTGTCATCCAAGTATTTATTTATTTATTTTTAATTTGGTACAAAGGAGCCTTCCAGCTATGGTACGGCTATGGTACATTACCTCAGCAGGAATTCATTTCTCGGACTTTGTCAGGTCTGTGCTGTACTTACTGGATCAACCAGCCGCTGTAACTGTGCTTCACCCGCATTGAGCAGCTCTGTTAAATTGTTTTGGTTATAGAGTCCTCAGTAGCTTGATATAAATAGTTCTGGGATACCAGAACATAATGGGTGTAATTCAGAGACGTTTCATGAGATTTAATTGCTTTCACTTAGCTTGGGAAATATTTTAGTTTCAGAGTTGATTGGAGTAAACAAAATTGCAATGCAGGGACGCTGGTTGTGAATTGGCAATTCTCGGAATATCTTGAGCTGCCAGATTTGGCATTAAATAAACAAATTTTCCGTAGAGAGATAGAGAGAGAAAGAGAGAGAGAGAAGGGGAGCATGTGTGTGAGGGAGAGAGAGATGGGAAGAGAGTGTGTGCATGAGAGCAAGAGAGAAAGGGAGAGCGCGAGCCTGAGTGGAGGGTGCGGGGGAGTTAAGCATACAAGGATTGAGAGAGTGGGAGAGAGAAAGAGAGAGAGAGAGAGAGAGAGAGAGAGAGAGAGGAGAGAGAGAGAGAGAGAGAGAGAGATGGGGAGATAGTGTGTGTGTGAGAGAGCAAGAGAGAAAGGGAGAGCCTGAGGGGAGGGTGCGGGGGGAATTAAGCATGCAAGGATTGAGTGAGAGGGAGAGAGAGTGGAAGAGAGAATGAGAGAGAGAGGGAGTGAGAGGGAGAGAGAGAGAGAGAGAGAGAGAGAGAGAGAGAGAGAGAGAGAGAGAGAGAGAGAGAATTTAATGTAAAGTGTGTACCTTTTTTTTTGCAAAATATGGCAGCATAGGAGGTACCTTGGGATTTATCTTAAGCGGAAAATGGTATGTTTTTAAAGCGCCTCTTCCTATTCATACCTATTCTTTAATACTTGAGAAGCCCTAGAAATTTCCTTGAGAAATCTCAAGATGCTTTAATTAATTCAAGGTGTATTCCTGCATTGCAGATTGAATCTGGAGGACTTTTCAAGTTCATGTCAAGTCAAGTAGAGCTCAATGAAAGTCTCTAAATTTTACCCAATGTACCCTCATGACGGACTTCAAAGCTTATTTTGAACAAGTCAGTAGTTGGGTGGATCAGAACAGGATTTATGTGTTAGAATTGAGCCTAGGTGTTAACCTGGTAATCTTGTACCTGGTTCCTCTACTAGTATTTTTCTTGTCTATTAAGAAGTAGATCCTCTTGCTTGTTTGGGATCAAAGGTTTGAGGATTGAAGTGTAATAGCTGGACCTGTAATTCTTTTTCATTATCAGAAGTTGCAATTAATGGTTGAAATTAGATGAAGATTTGGGAAGTTTTTGTTGAACACTGCCTGGTGCTTTGATGAATTTGTTTTGAATCAGCTATTTTGTTCTTGAGCAAATTGAAGGCACTTGCAGTTGTCACTCATGATTTTTTTTTTTTTTTTTTGCGAGAGCTCTTGTTTCTAATTTTTTTTGTATTTTGTTTTTTATATTAATAATGTTTCTCTCTGTCATTTTCAGTTGAAGCGAGGAATCATTTTAAAGAAATTGTCAACATTGTTGCCACAATCATTCGCAGTGATGATGTAAGTAATCTGTTTGCTCTCCATTTTCAATCTTAAATTATTCATAGGTAATAAATCAAATAAAAAATAAAAAAATAAAAAAATAATAAAAAAATTATCCCCCATTATCCTTAAATTATTAAGTTATAACTGTGGGAGGGAGGTGACTTCAAAGTGTGAAGTTTTGCATGGAACATCCTATGAGCATGGACAAATCCAGAAATTTTACAACCATTATTTCACCTCATTTGAACCTATGAGAAAGAACCAATTCTTGAGGGCCATGGCCCCTTTAATAATTAATCGATTGTTTCTCATAGGTTCAAATTGGAAGAATGCCTAGTTGCTAAATTACTGCATTTGCCTTTGCTTTTGAGCTACTTTTAGTTCTTTTTTTTGCTTCAAGTAAATCTTTTCTCACAATCAGTGGCGCCTTGTGCAATGTGACAACCTTGCTTTTTTTTATCATTTACATTTGTGTAAAAAATCGACTATTTTACCTAAATTTAAACGGAGAAAATCGGATGTTGCCACATTGCACAAGTTTTCTTTAGCACAATTCAGTCAACTTTACCAAGTTTTGGGGGCAGATCTATATAGGTTACTATGAGGGGGGGGTGCCTTCTCTCGGCTAGTATACTATTGTAGTATATTGTAGAAGGCTATGTGGAGCTGAAGAAGCAAGAAAAAAGAAACAAAAAGTTGCTTTTTTACGCTAAAAAGCTGCAAGATTTGAGTGGCGCCTCCCTTCCCCCTTCTGGAAAACCTAGACACTCCCCTGCCAAATTTCAGGCATTCAGAATCACTCATTTGGAGATAGATTTAAAATCAGCTTGTTTAATTACTGTTCAAATATGATAAATTCTTTCAAAGGAATTTTTTTAGCAAGTCCATTGGTGGATTCAGCCCTCGCAAACCCTTGGGGGGTGGGCACCCTCTCCCCTCCCCCCGTATCCAATAATGAGCCAAGTCTACTCTTCCTCTTTCTTATTCTCATGTTATAGCAGGATCTCTAGTCAAGAGTACCATTGAAAAAAAAACTGGAAATTTTGTTGAGTCTGGGGTCAGTGAAGAAATTTTAGGGTCAAAATCTGGACCCTAAAAGGAAAAAAAAAAAATTTCTTCAAACGAAATTTTTAAAAAGATGGCAAAATTGAACCCCTAATATATAAATGTAAACTGTCCAATGTCCATGTGCTGAATCAAGCGAAAGATAAATTATTCAGGAAAAGCCAGAGCCTGCGTGTGCAATATGGCAACACTGCGTGTAGTCCATTTAAAGTCATGACATACATCAAAATACTTGGGGTGCACTCTCTTAAATTGATATTTTAAATAGACAAAATGCGAAGTTGCCAGATCACGCGTGCCACTATTGGAAAAAACACGTGGAATGTGGAAAATGAAAAATAAAAGCAGTCCTGAGTCATTAAGTCCATCTGTTTCAAAATTAAATTTTCTGAATTTTCTCCATTTTCATTCAATTTTTTTATTTTTTATTTTTTTTCGCGCAGGGTGAAAAATATCTGGTCCTCAAAAAGAGATTTAGAAATCAAGGAATCGGCAGCTGTACCAGCGTAGATGGTCTTCTCACATCTCCACCTCTTTCACCAGAACCTTTGAGCTCTGCAACCTCAGTCAACTCCCTAACATCCTTGTATCCAACCCAAACCATAGGCATCCCGACTGGCCCTTACCACCATGTTCCAGATCCTTTCAACCGTTACTCGGGTTCCCAAGACTCTATCAACCATTTTATGTCTCCTCAAAGGCAAATGGAGCCGCCTCCATACCGTCCACCTCCTCCTCCTGCCAAGTCTCAACTTCCATCGCAATCTTCGTTCGATGATAACATGTCAATTTCATCATCGATATCATCTAGTTCAATCAATAAGCAGTCATCGTTAGAAGATAATGTATTCATGCCGATCAATGAAAGTTGTCCACCGCCGGTACCCCCTAGGCGGCGAAGCAGTTGCGATAAAATTCAGCCAATGAAAATGGAAAACAAGGAGAATACAATTGTGAACTCAAATAAAGATTTCAGCAAGAGGCCGAGGACGATCGGAGGAGAATGTGATTTGGTGAGTAATGTTTTTCATGTTATTACAAGTCAGCAATTTTATTATTAATTTAATCGTTTAAGCTAAAAAAAATTTTGCATGAGAGCTAGCTAAAAAATATTATTGAATGCTTATCAGTGATTCAAGAGGGAAGTTTTGCCAGAGTTGGGCAAGCAAATAATCAGAAATAATGAAATCAGTTTGGCAACAGTGTTGTTACTTGCGATATGGGAACATTGTCTGTGAAGAGGTAAAGTCAATTGACCAAATGATCTGTTGTATAATCCGATTTTTTGCGTTGCCAATCTCACTAGATAATCTGTTGAATAATATTTGCCCAACTCTGAGTTCAACCAATTGAATTGTTCTATTTTTGTTCCGTAGTCCATTTAAATCCTTGTAAAAGGTTGAATGCGAAGGTGTTAACCAAACACCCAACTCTTCGATCATTTTCATGAGTTTAAATGGACGAATTGCGTCGTTGTCTTATTCCACCCTACGATACTGGGCCACTGGCTTCATCACTAATAGTCATTCAGCATGTGATTCCATCCATTAAAAAAGTCCCTCAGAAAGTGATTTGAGCAATGCTGCCAAAAATGATTAAAACTTCCAACTTTTCTTTCTTGGAGAGAGAGGGCAAGCAAGTTTTTAGTGGAGTTAAATAATTCGCACTTTTACATTTATCCTCGAACTCGTTTCAATTAGTTAGTTATATTGTTAGTTGGTGTTCATATTGCTTTAAGTGTATTTTTTTTTTCTCCTATGGATGAGAGATATTATCATTTATTCTTGTTATATTTTCGACTTTTACATGAATTCAGGAGTTGTATTCTATCCTTCAAATATATCACGTAATAAGGTAATATCAGGAGACAATGAGCTGAATTTTGAAAAAAATATTTAATCCACTCTTTTACCAAAGAACTCTTTAATGAGGCAGTTGCAAGGGTCTGAAATGTTTTGTTTTTTACGAAGAAAATGAAAGTACTTGATGAGCCAAGAACAAAGATACCTTTGGTTTCTAATCAAGGCCCATATTACTCCGGAGATGAGATTTTGGCCCAAAACACATTGTTTTAAATGGGAATTCCGCGTAGTGACGTCACCACGCACACGATTTTTTGCAACTTTACACCCGTGTATCTCCAGAACCGGAACTTTTTGAAAAAAAAACCAAAAGCATCATTGTTCTCAGCTCATCAAGTACCATCATTTTCGTTGTAAAATACTGGCAATTTCAGACCCTTGCAACTGCCCCATTGCAACAGACCCATTTATGCACCTGTTCATTTTTGTTGCCCCCCCCTCCCCCAATTTTTTGTAGTACCTAAATGTATATGTATGTGTGGAATAGCTCTTGCTTATTTTCATATTAGCACAGAATACTCTAATCAGAACGGAAACTCTAATTAATTTTGAAACATTCTTTACTTCGGGCCGCCATGTTCGAAAGTGAGTATCTTCGGCAATCTTCGGCAGATCTTCGGCAACTGGCCGAGTTGTGATTGGTTGTATAGCCTGAAAAAGCATGGCCACCATCTTGAGAAGTGAGTAGGCACAGTTGCCAGTTTGTGCCAGTAAATTCCAAATCTTGTTTCCATTGGCTCTTATGGGAGTTTCCCTTCTGATTGTATTATTCTGTGATATTAGCTTTCGATGTTTTTTGGTTGATTTTAATTTTGGTTTTGATTTTTCCTCTCCCTCCTCCCACCCTTTACCTAAATTGTCCTGCTTTTTTCGTCTCCTCCTCGCACTTTTCATTTTACTTTTTTTTAATTTTTCTCTCTTGGTCGTCCCCCCCGCTTTTTCTGTTATCCACTATCCCTCTCCGTTTTTTGATTCGTCTATTTATCCCGCTATACTGTCTTGCTCCCATTCTCGTCATTCCATTTCCATTTCAAAAAGGGGGTTTCCGGCGTTTTGGAGGCCGAAAGTCGCAAGATCAGCGTCAAAGAATGCACGCAGAAATTCAATAAGCTTGCTTCGGAGACCAACAGCACCAAGCTTATTAATATGCCTACAGCTTCAACCATCTCCAACGCCTTGAAAAAACGTCACGAAAAGGTAAAATTCATCACTTTTTTTTTTTTTTTTTTTTTTTTTTTTTTTTTTTTTTTTTTTTTTTTTTTTTTAGGGTCATTCCACAGTACATGTGACACCCGTAACACTATTGATCGACATATTTTGGTTTGAAGAAAAATAATGTCATTCAATCAAAATTATTCTACTAAAGCTCATTTCTTTCTTAGCCTCAAAAATGCAACACATTTTATTGGTACCTGAGAAATATTACTTTAAAGTGTTACGGGTGTCACATTTTCAGTGGAATGACCCTTTATTTTTTTTATTTATTTTTTTTATTTATTTATTAATGGATCGACTTTTACTCACGATCAGCATGCTGCACGAGCTCGCCGCACTTTATCTTTTAACCAAGTTCATTCCAGCGGCGTAGCGTGCAATTTGGCAACGTTGCAGTTAGTCCATTTAAACCCTTGGAAAAGATCGAAGTGTTGGGTGTCCGGTGAACCCCTTCGCATTCGACTTTTTCATGGGGTTTAAATGGACAAAATACAACGTTGCCATACTGCATGCTACACTACTGGTTCATTCATTATACATCTTAATCGAGATCACTCTTTATCAGTTGCGCTCGTAGGAGTAGTATTTGCCTCATAAAAACCCAAAATTAGCATTTCATCCAAAAGTAAAAATATTTCCGCGTCTTAATGCTAAGTAACCGCCCTATAGTGTACTAGATGCGTCAGGACCCCAAAGTTGATCTATTGTCCAGGGGTGCAAAATGTTCCAAAACTTCGGAAGTTTCACGCGATCCATGACTTATTTCCTCGCAGGATTTTAAAAAATTTCCTCACAAAAATTTGAAAGTGATGAATTTATTTGGTTATTCTAACATTTCAACACGGTGTGTTCTCAAAATGACCGATATTTTCCCATTTTTTACACTTTTTTCTTGGGAAATCCTTATTGCCATTATTTTAAATATATATATATATATATATATATATATATATATATATATATATATATATATATATATATATATATATATATATATATATATATATAAAATTGACAAAGGAGGGGTTGCGATAAGGGCCGTTTCCGGCCCCCACCAATTTGACATTTTCATGTCCCGATACGTGTTTTAGAGGTAAAAACAAGTCAAAAAACCTCTATTAACATAACCTCTAAAATGCATCCCTGTTGAGCTACAGCCTCTCAAAGTTGACATTTTTAAGCTGAATTTTACCGCGACATGAGTGACTATATCATATAGGATTTGAAAAGTATCGACAATATATCCACCTAGAACTTGTTTGTAAGTCTTTAGTGAGTCATTAACCCAGTTAGGGCCCAGATTTGACCATTTTTCCCGATTTTTCACCTAAAAATATCGAATTTTTCCCAAAAAACTTGTAAAAATTAAGCTTTTTGCCAGCGGTAAATCGTGAATTTGACACCGATCCCAACGAGCATCAAAAAAAATATTTAAGTATGTTATGTAGTAGTATATTAGGTAAAACATATCGAAAAATTGAAGTTGCGCTCGCTTGCGCTCGTGGTTAAAAGTCAACTTTACCGTAAGTAGGTCTACCGATGCGATTCAAACCATACGACCATTATACGGATGTGTGCGGCCGTGCGTGATTAAATATGCAATCGTCGATATTCTTCGATAGTTTTAGTTAGATTTGCTGCCGGGAATCATTTTACAACATTCCTGAACCGAGGGGGGGGGGGTGGTTAAAAAAAAAAAAAAAAAAGTTACTCGTGCAATTATGTTTGATTGTTTGAGATGATGGTTTGGAGGGGGGGGCTGGACCTTGTCGGCAGCCATGCTTAAGCTGTCACAACGGCTTCTAAATCTGGCAACACTGAATTATCTCAATGATGAACCTGTCGAACTTCATTTTCGATGAGTGCAGTACGCAGAATTCTTACATAATAAGTCTCATATACAATATGTCTCGTATAACAAAAATAAAATAAAAAAAAAAACTCACGAGCGTACACAGTCGCCCATAACAATACTGTCACTCGCAAAACCGTGTTTTTTGAGGAAAAAAATAAGCAAAAGTGTATCTAGGTATTTTATGTATATTCAACTTAAAACAACACCGTCATACAATCACCGGTCAATTACTCACGATTCGAGGGAAGGAACACGGGATACTGAATTAGCACTGTAGCACTTTCTTCGATCCGACCCAAAGAGGAGAAAGGTGTAAATAAATGCTTTCTTTTATATCAATCAGATTAGCACACAATGAAGATAGTGCGATTTATACCACGGATGAGACTTAAGAATGGTGCGCACTGCACTCATAGAAAATGAAGTTCGACAGGTTCATCATTGAGATAATTCAGTGTTGCCAGATTTAGAAGTCGTTGTGACAGCTTAAGCATGGCTGTCGACAAGGTCCAGCCCCCCCCCCCTCCAAACCATCATCTCAAACAATCAAACATAATTGCACGAGTAACTTTTTTTTTTTTTTTTTTTTTTTTTTTTTTTTAAACCACCCCCCCCCCCTCGGTTCAGGAATGTTGTAAAATGATTCCCGGCAGCAAATCTAACTAAAACTATCGAAGAATATTGACGGTTGCATATTTAATCACGCACGGCCGCACACATCCGTATAATGGTCGTATGGTTTGAATCGCATCGGTAGACCTACTTACGGTAAAGTTGACTTTTAACCACGAGCGCAAGCGAGCGCAACTTCAATTTTTCGATATGTTTTACCTAATATACTACTACATAACATACTTAAATATTTTTTTTGATGCTCGTTGGGATCGGTGTCAAATTCACGATTTACCGCTGGCAAAAAGCTTAATTTTTACAAGTTTTTTGGGAAAAATTCGATATTTTCAGGTGAAAAATCGGGAAAAATGGTCAAATCTGGGCCCTAACCGAGGTTAATGACTCACTAAAGACTTACAAACAAGTTCTAGGTGGATATATTGTCGATACTTTTCAAATCCTATATGATATAGTCACTCATGTCGCGGTAAAATTCAGCTTAAAAATGTCAACTTTGAGAGGCTGTAGCTCAACAGGGATGCATTTTAGAGGTTATGTTAATAGAAGTTTTTTGACTTGTTTTTACCTCTAAAACACGTATTGGGACATGAAAATGTCAAATTGGTGGGGGCCGGAAACGGCCCTTATCGCAACCCCTCCTTTCCTCACTTTCACGCGATCCGCGGATCGCTAGATCGGGTACATTTTGCACCCCTGCAGTACTGTCAATAGGACATCATGGAAGTTAGTGTCCAAGTCACCCTCTAGTTTTCACCGCTCGTTTCTCTATTATTAATAGGTAAACATTTTTCATCACGAACAAGCGTTGGTGCATCCAATCATTTCGGCAATTTCGGGTGATATTTTTGAAAGTATGCTCTTCGTTTTCATAACATTTTTTTTTCTTTTTTTTTCTCATGCATATAAGACCATTCTTATATAAGACCATCATAAGACCTAAAAAAAAAAAAATCCTGCGCACGGTACGCCACTGCACGTTTGGCGTCTCGCGAACGACCCGTCATACTAAGTTTTCTTCCATTTGAACTTTTGCAAACAATGTAAATATATCGATTTAACGGAGATGCTGTTCAGTCTTTCGCTCTTCAGAGATGGATTCATTACCTCAGATTTAAATGGAATTGATAATTGATAATTGATAATTGATAATTGATAATAAACTAAAATTTATCGATCTTCGATTTATTAGATCTTTCGGAGGTTTCAGTTAATTGATCGCTTTAAGATCAATTCTTTTCCATAAGTCTTCCAGAATCCTTGAATGAGATAACGATTACATCGCAATGAAGCTCTTGCAAACTTTTGCCATATAGGGAATTGAAGAGTTGATTCTTGCATAAAAACCTGTAAAAATGACAGTGAGTACACTAAAAAATTACAAAAATTCACTCTCAGAATCGGGCTCAATGATGGAGAGACGCAACGCAAGTGTCATGGGAGATTTCTATCTAATTTGAGACATATCTCTGTGTTTCCGTAGATAGAGGAAGTGACAATTTGGACAGGAATCTCCCAATGATACCCGCGTTGATTTAATTATTTATTCCTGAATTTTAGACTATTTTATTATGATTTTCGTGTTTTTCACCGGATTTTTTATCAGATTGGACTATTGATCCCATCTCAGCATAAGTTTGCAAGAGTCCCATTTACGAGAGGTCGCGGTCGTTGCTCTCGCGACTATCAAACTATCCGTTAAATGTTTTGCTTCTTCGCAGCTTCGAATTGAGGAACCTGCAAAAGTGCCCATAAAACATCAGATGTGCCCATCAGCTGAAAACCTCCATATGCTCACAATGCAAAAATCTCAGGAAGAGCACAATCATTGTTTTATAGACCCTTTTTTCCAGAAATGTAGTCAATTCCTTTGCCTTAATTATACAGACTGGTTAACTGTAACGCTTTGTGTGCATTCTGGTATATTTGCATTTTGTCCATTTAAAAGCATGAAAAATATAAACCTCACGTGAGCACCCTCAAATTTGACCTTTAGTGTCGGTGCAAATGGACAAAGTGCAAACATTGCCTAATTGATCGCTTAGCCATTGGGGGGGTTGGCCGGTTGGGGACGCTCTGTAGAGCGTTGCACCAAAATTTCGAGCTTACTTTTTGGTGAAGAATTAAATGAGCGTAGAGATATAAGCTCTGTGGAGTTATGCACATTCTAGTGATATTTTTATGCGTAAAGATCTTCAATCTATAGACCCGCTCTTTCAACGTACTGCCTGTGTCCTTTCAACTGTTGACTGCAACTTTAAGTCTGTATCCTAAAATTCTATGCCCATAAGAAACTGTAGGTGGGACAAGGACAAAACCTAGGACTTCCTTCGATATAACTGTGATTGTAAATTAATGCCTGATGTTTTCAAAAACTGTTATTGTAAGATGATAATATGTTAAGGCACGTGGAATCTAATGGTGTAATAAAATCTGAGAGAACTTGTTGTCTACTACCACGAATTTGCGTTTGAAAATGTGGATCCTGTTTCTTATGGGAAAAGCCCCGACAGCGAGTCAGATAGCTCAATTGTTTTGGATTCAATGTTTACTTTCTCTCAACTAACAAAGTTAGGAATTTACAAAGCATTGCGATCAGCGCCGTTAATACACCACTGAGGGCCCCGGGGCAAGATGCATTTCAGCCCCCTCCTAAAATTGGGGAAGGTGATTAGGGATGTGGGGGGTCAACCGGACCTTCTTGCTCTTCCGGGGCAGCGCCAATATAATTTTAAATGGGTAAGCAAACTTACGGGCAGACCTGCCTTCTTGGTGGACTTTTAATCGCTGACAAGGCGCAGGGCTCTCAAAACGTCCCCTCTGCTCTTCCGGGGTCACGCCAGTGTAATTTTAAATGGGGAAACAGACTTACGAGCAGACCTGTCTTTTTGGTGGGCTTTTAATCCCTGACAAGGCGCAGGGCTCTCAAAACTTCCCTCCTGCTCTTCCGGGGCAACGCCAGTGTAATTTTAAATGGGGAAACAGACTTACGAGCAGACCTGTTTTTTGGTGGGCTTTTAATCGCTGACAAGGCGCAGGGCTCTCAAAACTTCCCCACTGCTCTTCCGGGGCAACGCCAGTGTAATTTTAAATGGGGAAACAGACTTACGAGCAGACCTGTCTTTTTGGTGGGCTTTCAATCGCTGACAAAGCGCAGGGCTCTCAAAACGTCCCCCCTGCTCTTCCGGGGCAACGCCAGTGTAATTTTAAATGGGGAAACATACTTACGAGCAGACCTATCTTTTTGGTGGGCTTTTAATCGCTGACAAGGCGCAGTGCTCTCAAAACGTCCCCTCTGCTCTTCCGGGGCACCGCCAATGTAATTTTAAATGGAAAAACTGACGTACGAGCAGACCTGTCTTTTTGGTGGGCTTTTAATCGCTGACACGGCGCAGGGCTCTCAAAACTTCCCCACTGCTCTTCCGAGGCAACGCCAGTGTAATTTTAAATGGGGAAACAGACTTACGAGCAGACCTGTCTTTTTGGTGGGCTTTCAATCGCTGACAAAGCGCAGGGCTCTCAAAACGTCCCCTCTGCTCTTCCGGGGCAACGCCAGTGTAATTTTAAATGGGGAAACAGACTTACGAGCAGACCTGTTTTTTTGGTGGGCTTTTAATCGCTGACAAGGCGCAGGGCTCTCAAAACTTCCCCACTGCTCTTCCGGGGCAACGCCAGTGTAATTTTAAATGGGGAAACAGACTTACGAGCATACCTGTCTTTTTGGTGGGCTTTCAATCGCTGACAAAGCGCAGGGCTCTCAGAACGTCCCCTCTGCTCTTCCGGGGCAACGCCAGTGTAATTTTAAATGGGGAAACATACTTACGAGCAGACCTATCTTTTTGGTGGGCTTTTAATCGCTGACAAGGCGCAGTGCTCTCAAAACGTCCCCTCTGCTCTTCCGGGGCACCGCCAATGTAATTTTAAATGGAAAAACTGACTTACGAGCAGACCTGTCTTTTTGGTGGGCTTTTAATCGCTGACACGGCGCAGGGCTCTCAAAACTTCCCCACTGTTCTTCCGGGGCAACGCCAGTGTAATTTTAAATGGGGAAACAGACTTACGAGCAGACCTGTCTTTTTGGTAGGCTTTTAATTGCTGACAAGGCGCAGGGCTCTCAAAAATTCCCCTCAGCTCTTGCGGATTTGCGATGGTACAGGTATATGTTTGTCTGCCTGTATCCCAATTTTGCAGAGAAATTGCTTTTAACATTCCTCAGAAGGACTACTTTTTTGTTTTTCCGAAATTTCAAATTGCTATGGCAAGTTATGGAGGGTAAAAAATGTCCATTAAAGTCAATGGGAAAATGGGTAAAATGAGTATAGGGAAAAATTGGAATATTTTCAATCATAGCTGTTTGAAATTTGATTAAATTTTGCGAAAATATTCTTCAACCAGCCTCTACTGTAAAAGAGAGTCTGGAGGTCTCACCCAGAATATCATAGGGGTTTCTGGGGGTCTCCCCCAGTTTCATGAAGGGGGTACTGGGGGGTACTCCAGAATAATTTTGGTGTGAGAAAGTGTTCGTGGGGTCTTTCCTACAGTTCATGTTCATGACGTCACACCAAGCAGGTCTATTGATGCTTTCGCTGCTCAGATCAGATCCAATCGGGAAAGGAACGATAAATCGATTGATCCCGTGCCACCGTGCCGCCGTGCGACGCATCACGCAGTGCAAACGCGGGCCCGTCGGCATCGCATCTTTGTCTATGAGACGCGGCGGACCACCTGTGATCGACGTAGAAGAAGGACCAGTAGACCAGTGACCATCAGTGACCAGTCGTCGCAAAAGAGGGGACCTCTCCTTATACGAACGCGCGCCATCCACCGTTGATCAATTGTAGGAGATGCCGTTTGTGACGGTGAAGAGGGGCTGGGGGGGGGGGGGGCTCCGCCGATGATGGGGGAGGGGGGTATTGATCCTCGGAGACACATAAGTTAGCCGCGATTGACATATATAAAGTATTTTGTTGAGTCGCAGTCTTTCTCTCTCTCTCTCTCTCTCTCTCTCTCTCTCTCTCTCTCTCTCTCTCTCTCTCTCTCTCTCTCTCTCTCTCTCTCTCTCTCTCCATATGTCGCTTCTATCTCTTTGATTGATAAGTTAATTCCGTCACTATACGTATGCTACCTCCGCGGTCTAGGAGGCCACTGAGGCCTGGCCGCCTGCCGTGGCGATGGCGCCATTTCCTTTCCAGATTTCTGACTTTTGCGCTCGTACCGCGAGGACTTTCGTAACAGGGCGAGTGGAGGGGAAAGAAGCGGCAGCTCTAAGCTTTTTTTCAATGTATAAGGAAAGGGTTTCGGAAGTTTTTGGAATCACTTTAGTTTTTTTTAAGGCCCTTGCGAATTTTTGCTTCGGGTGATTGTAGAGTTGATTCTTGCGTAAAAAACCTGTGGAAATGATGATGAGTAACACTAAAAATTTACAACATTCACTCGTAGAATCGGGCTTAGTGGCAGAGCTACGCAGGTATCATGGGAGATTCCTATATACAAATAGCTTGAGACTTATCTCGGTGTTTTCGTGGAGAAAGTCACAAATTAGACAGGAATCTCTCATAACACTTTGCGTAACTCCACCATTACACTGAAAAAACAAGCTTCATGTACAGCCGAAGGCAAGTGTACCAAAGCACTACTTCTTTAAGGTTACAGCCTCTTTTCTTGCTTTGGCTCTTCCGAAGTGGTGCTTTAGGACAACCGCAACTTGCTCCGATAGAGTTATGATTTTTGCTTTGCGAAGCTATTTTAAAAAGCTGCTTCGGTTCTACTTAAACTTTGTTTTTTCAGTGGTACGATCTTGCCGTCAAATCTGTTTTCTGAGCTTATTACCGAATTTTAGACTTTTATTTAACTATTTTATACTCAGATTTAATTATTTATTTACTCATAGCAAAATTTTGCAAGATCCCAATTTTGCTGCTTTTCAAATAGAAGCCTCTACGCCGCGATATGTAACAAAAACTTGTGATAACCAGTGATGGCTTGTGTGCGATAGCCACATCGGATTCTCTCCATTGAAACGTACGTAAAAAAGTCGACCTTCAGGGGATTCACCCCCGTAATGTTGATAATTTTTCATAGGTTGAAATAATAATAAAAAAAGAGGGTTGCCAAATAGCACGAGTCAGCGACTGGTGACAACCGTTTTCTCTTGGAGAATAATTTTTTCATTCGTTTATTATAGAAATCGCAACAAAAAGGCTCTGAGCAAATGACATTACTCGGCTAAAAATGGGGCTCTTGCAAACTTTTGCTGTGAGCAAATGAAAAGTCCAGACCAATCTGATGTAAGAACCAGCGAAAATTACACTAAAAAAGTCTTGAATTCAGTAATAAACTCACATAACTTTTATAACGGTAAGTTCGTAACGGCGGTTCAACGCAGGTATCATGGGAGATTCCTGTCGACAATGTCACTTTCTCTACAGAAACACAGAGGTATGCCTTTATGTAGATAGGAATCTCCCATGATACCTGCGTCTCTCCACCATGAAGCACGATTTTGAGAGTGAATTTCGTGATTTTTTAGTGGGTCATTTTTACGGGTTTTTATGCAAGAATCAACTCTTCAATCCCCTACAGCAAACGTTTGCCAGAGCCGAATTCAAATAATTCGGACGTAGTATTGAAAACGCTATAATATTCGTTATTCCGTGAGAGATTCATAAAATACCTCTGAACAATCGATAATTTTGTCTGAAAAAAAAGAAAGGGGGGGGGGGAGACATAAAGTACTGAAATAAGATATTAAACTGAACTTACGAAGAAGAGTGCAAGCAAGGAGAAACTATTTCGGAGCATTTCGTTGAAGTGTTGTTGAAGCTTTGCAAAAACAATACACGACCCTTTGGGCCTTTGCTACAATGAAAAGTTCACATGTGGCGCATAGCAAGGCAGTATGTAAGATTTATATAAAACCGTCTGGTTATTTAACCGCGCTTACGTGAGATCTTAATAGAGATTTATGTTTTACTGTTCAATTTTTTAAATATTCAAAGCTGTTCAAACCATTGTTAAAAAAATGGTGTATAATATTTCATCCGCCTGTAAAAAAAGAAATTCCTTTTCGAAAACATTGATGATTTCCAGTTTTTCCAAGCTTGATGTACGCCACTAAAACCAAATCTATTTGTTTTTATTCATTATGTTTATTCAGTTGATTGAAAAGAACGTGATTTTTTACCGTGCGCTCGTCGTCATTTTTATACAGGTTTTTATGCAAGAATCAACACTTCCAATCCCCAGCAGCAAAAGTTTGCAACTGCTCCATTGTCAATGAATTTCCGTGAACAAGTCTTCATGAAGCATGGCTGGGTTTTGGATTCGGAGATCTGACAACGTTGCCTGGAGAAGTAAATAGTAATGTGCATGGCAAAGGGTTTACCGCCGGAGTCGGCTCTTCATAAACGAGCCATATCGGTCACTAATAATTCTCGCATGACTCAAAGTCTCATTGTCAGCGCAGTGATCGACTTGAGCTTCGCAAATTAATAAGTCAATTCATCCGTCAGTGTTGGACATTTTTACTCACAGCAAGCGGAAGGGGAGGAGAAAAAAGTTTTTTACGGAGGAGGGGGGAGGTGGAGGGCGGGGGAGAAAAATCCGAATTAAATATATTAAAAAAAAAAAAAAAAAAAAAAAAAAAAAAAAAAAAAAAAAAAAAAAAAAAAAAATACACGAGAGATAACAAGTGAATTAGTGGCGCTACGGCATCCCACGCGCTCTCTCTTGATTCCTTAGGTAGTGATCTCTGTGACGTCTTGTCATGACATACAGGGTGTATCAAAAGTACCTCATAGTCATGGCATGACATACAGGGTGTATCAAAAGTTAAGGGGCTGGCCGTTGAAGTCTGATTGCGCGCGACGCAAAATGGCGGTTTCTGGCCAAAGGCTTGCAGTTATGGCAAAATGGACAAAATTTTGTCTTTAGAACCGTAACTCGCTATTTTCAGTGGGGATTGACCCCTCATTTGTCTATTTTGGAGAATTTTCAACTTACGCCCTTTGGGCCTTTTGAGAGACCTCTAAAAATCAACATTTATCAAAATGCTTGAAATGGGTCAATTTTGAGCCAACATAGAACACTTTAAGAGGAACCCTTAAAATTTCTCAAATCTCAAAAATAAGACACACCCTCCGCTGTTGCACACTTTTGCTATAAGCGATTTAATAGTCGATTCTGGTGTAAAAACCTCCAAAACTAACGATGGCAGCACTGAAAACTTCCGAAATCCACTCTTAAACTCAATAAACGCTTTCATTAACGAGGGCTGATAAAAGTACATTATTTGACGCTGATCTTGCGACTTTCGGCCTCCAAAACGCAAGAAACCCCCTTTTCGAATGGAAATGGAATGACGAGAAAGAATGGGAGCGAGACAGAATAGTGGGATAAATAGATGCATCAAAAACGGAGAGGGATAGTGGTTGACCCCGAAAACACCTAAAAACACAATTGAGTTTCCTCGAATATGTATAGGTTAGGTGGGTATTGTTAATCATATTCGATCGCGAAAAATCGCTTATTGAATTGATTTCTGGGGTTAAAGGCAATTTATCGGTGACAGTAAATATTGTCACTTTACTACATGATGCCCATATTGTGGCGTACTTTTCGACGGTTTTCTACCTAACCACCTGTTAAAGTCTCTGAGTGAAAAAAAAAAAAAAAAATTAACTAACAAAACATTGCGGATTGAACGCGTTGGTGACACACTGGACTAGACCGTGTTTGGGAAAGCAAGAGACGAAACCGATGTATCGATGTTTCAATAAATCGATACAATGCGATATCTTGAACCGATGCGCCGTAAGCAGCTACCATCGCGAGACATTTGGCAGGTCTCGGCCTCTTCCGTGATCGGAGCAGCACCATTCTGCTAAGTCGTCGCCTGTGCGGGGCGCGGAGCAAAAAGCGTGCTCCGTATCCCTGATCGCGACACGGTGGCCCGCCGAACACGCTCCAGTGATCTGTAATTTTAAAGGTGGATCGGCCGTGGTTGTTCGTTGGTAGAAAACATAAACGTAATGGGTCTGCTGCACACTTTGGCTAGAGCGTTTTAAAGTGTCAATTCATGTGTAAAAAGCCGTAAAAATGACTACGGCAGCTTAATAAAACACCAAAATTCATTAATAATCTCACAAATTTTGGAAAACACTAGACACTATTCACCCCCTGCATATTTCCACCAAGTGCACGATATTTCGCGGGGTTGGCGCGGCACATTCAAATAATCGTGGCCGACTGTCATCACAGCTGACTACATAAACAAATAAGCTGTGAACAGTGACGGCATCGGTTCGAATTCTTACGTCTCAATATCCTAAATTCCTGGCAACAGGTTGTAAAAGGTACGGAAACCGATATTTGTGTCGAAAAATTATCAAAATGAAACGCAGTAACACACAGGAATGCCAAGTATGATTCCAACTTCAATCATCATCCTTGGAACTACTGAGTGTTATTGTTTCATCTTGATAATTTTTCGACACAAATATCGGTTTCCGTATACCTTTCACAACCTATCGTGAGGAATTGAGGATGTTGAGACTTAAGAATTCGAACAGACGCAGTCAGTGTTTACTGTTTTTTGTTTATGAAGTCAGCTGCATAACTTTCGAACTGTCGATCCATTTGCATCCAAAGTTTGCAGAGATGTTGCTTTTAACATTCCCCAGAGACACTTTTTTTGTTTTTTGAAATTTTAATTTTTAGGTTAGTTATGGATCCAAAATGGTTTCCATTAAAATCAATGGGAAAATGGGTCAAAAAAGGGAAAAATTGAAATATTTAAAAAATGGATCTTTGGATTTGGATAAAAATATCAAAGGGAGGTTTGGGGGCCTCCCCCAGGATATCAAAAGGGGAGTCTAGGGGTCTCCCCCAGAATATTAATGGGGAATCTGGGGGTCTCCCCCAAATTAAATTTGATGTGAGAAAGTGTTCATAGGGTATTCCCTTTACAGTTTATTTTTTGGTCCAAACTCTTCTTCAATGGCAGCGACAGAAAGTAGGCGTATGAGGACTTTGCTCAGACTAAAACTGCCAAACTCCTTTGCAATGATCGAATTCATCTTAGAAACGTATACATCTGTGTACGCTGTTATTGTGAACCACGTGAAGTAGGTCAGCTGTACTCAGCGTTGCGCGTCGTCGCACAGTTCGCGAAAGATCTCGATTTGGCGGTCAAATATATAAACTGGTTTAAATTAGTGGTGACTCGTTTAATGTGGCATCGTCGCAGTGGCTAGGCGTGCGATTTGACAACGTTCCTTTTTCCCATGTAAACACATTAGAAAGGTCGAAATCCTGGTCATCGCCGATGACTGAAGCGTTCGACTTTTTTAGTGAATTCAAATGAAGAAAATACATTGTTGCCAAATTTCTCGCTTCGCCACTGCTTCCACTCTTTGACCAGTTTTAAATGTGTTTGCAGTTTTCAAGTATTTCAGAGTCTATAACAGCATTGTCACTTGAAATTATGCCTTTAAAAAAAACTGAAATTCTTTGGAAAATAATGGAAATTTTTTTCAGGAACTATTTCGATGAGAGGATTTTCTTTCGAAGGTCAAATTACATACAGAGTTAAAGTGCAAATAACATGGTTGAAATATTGCACGAGTCGCCACTGGTTAAGTTAAATCGATTTAAAGTATTACAAGTTTTTAAGGCTACTTTTAACCCTTTGACTGCCAGGTTACGAAGACAAATCAATGATCGCTCGCTTAATTAAGTTAAGTGGGTAGTTAAATATGCCTTCACCGCCGGGCTGATTTTGCATACACACTTAATTAAAGGCGCTTGAAAAAAAATTATTTGTCATTAAATTTGTCAACGATGGGACTGTCGCACACTTTTGCTTTAAGCGATTTAATAGTCGGTACTGGCGTCTAAACCTCCACAAATAACGATGTCAGCTCTAAAAACTTCCGAAATCCTCTCCGAAACTCAAAAAACGCTTTTGTTTGGGCGAGTGTAATGGTGGCACAGGGCAGTAATAATAGGAGATTCCTATATCTTAATTTAGCCACTCTCTCTATGCTGACAAGGATGATTCACAGAGTAATTAGTCACCAGAGTAATGATCCACATCCTATGAATGGTACTGTGACACCTAGTGTCACTGGTGTCACATGAAAGTCGTCTCTTATTGGTCACTTCTTGATGGAGTTACATCGTTGTTAAATAATGAAAACCTTCAGAGTTTGTCAGACTCTTAAGTTTGGAGATACAAGAAAGCCAAAAAATAATAAAAAAAAAAAAACATTAAAAAATAATTTAAGTATATGTAAAAACACGGTGGGGGGAGTTCAGCTCAGGCAGGTGCAAGAATGCATGAGCATTTTGTTACGTACATTATTGTTAGATGGGACTCTCCCATTATTACTGCCCTCAGCCACCCTTACGCTCGCGCAATTTAAAGCGTTTATTGAGATTAGGAGTGGATCTCGGAAGTTTTTAGTGCTGTCATCGTTATTTTTGGAGGTTTTTACACTAGAGGGCCGAACATTTACTTCATCGTTAAACCGATCGATAAGACTGTCTATGAGTGATGCTATTGGTCGAAAATTGTAAAACTTGGCTGTTGCTTTGATAACCATCGTTAAGAGTCTCGTTTTATAAAGCCTGTTCATGAGTAACCTTTAAAAAACGGACACTATAACGATGGTTACCATAGCAACAGCCAAGTTTTACAATATTCGACCAATAGCATCACTCGTAGACAGTTTTATCGATCGGTTTAACGATAAAGTAAATGATCGGCCCTCAGAATCGACTGTTAAATTGCTTATAGCAAAAGTGTGCAACCGCCCCCCATTATGTGAGTGCAAAACTGACATTGTCTGAAGCACATCTAGCGACTGGAACGAAAGATGATTTTTGACCTCGGATTAGGCCCTTTTCGCCCACTGTGCATCTCAGAGGTGGGAGACGCTGAGACGTATGCAACGCAATCAGGGCGGTCGGTTCAGGAAAGCTATTGGCTGATTCTTCGATTCCCTCCCCCCCCCCCCCCCCCCCCCCCCCGCTGTCACTTCGACATCTCGTTCGGAGATTTATGGTTGCTCCATAACTGACCGCACAAATGAAACGAGCTGTAGGAAAGGTTGCTTGATGCGTACAGATATAGTAAAAATGCGGTTTATTACAGTCGACTTTTTGTGTACATCGGTTTCTCGCGTCTATCGGTGGTGTTGCAAAAGCCATGCGGATCCACCATCCTTTGAGGACACAAATATTGCGCAACTTTTTTTTTCTTCTTTTTTTTTCTCACGTTTGTCAAGTCGTTTGAAAAGTATGAAGACATCAATCCTCCCTTTGAGTTTCCAATTTGCGACTGTAGGTTAGGCTATGACGGAAAAAAAAAAAAAAAAAATTTGAAAAGTCATGGTCTCCAGAGTTTTTTATAGTTCCTATTGGTCCATCAGTCGTAGTTAGAGGTGAAGCTACACCCCCCCTCCCCAAGCCACAAATGTTGCCTTTTTTCATGTCAGTCCAAAGCCCAATGAAGTAGCTCATTGGCGGATCCAGCTCTTGACAACGGGAGGGGAAACTTGGGATATTTGCCCCCCGGAGACCCCCTTTTCCTTTTTTCTCTCTTCCTTTCCCCATTCCTCCTCCTCTTTTTCCCCTCTTTTCCCTCTTTTTTGGCCGAATGGGGGGGGGGCGATCGCCCCCTTCGTCGTCGTCCCCCCCCCCCCTGTAACCGCCAATGAAATAGCTCATGACTGTTTTTTGCGACACGACCGCGACGTGACGCTTCAAATTTCAAAATTTTTGTTTTTTATTCCCAATATTATAAAATTGCCACTCCAAATTTTTAGCGTTTGAAAAATAGTATTTCCTAGGCCGCCTTCAATTAATTGTGTATGCAAATTCAGCACCGCTGTGTTTGAATATTTAACTACCCACTTAAATTAAGCGAGTGAACATCGATTTGCCTTCATGACCTATAGTCGTAAAAAGAGTTAATAGAATCGCTAGCATGAAGATGAGACAGTTTCAGTGCAGCGATGTATCGTACAGCAGCGGCTCGTGCAATGTGGCAACAATGGATTTCCTCCATTTAAAACTGTGTAAAATAATCGATTACTTGGTGAGGCGCAGCGCCTCACCTAGTATCGATCTTTTTGCATACGTTTAAATGGCAAAAGTGCACGGTTGCCAGATTGCACGAGCCGCCACTGGTATCGTATCGTTGGAACAGACATAATTAAGTATGTTTGAGGACCTATAACTCAAAATTTGCAAAATATCGCATTAGTATTTTGCTTTAATCGCCAAAATTTCCGTTAAATAATGCCCTTTTGGAAAAATTACCTTGAACTGGAGTTGGTTTGGAACCAGCGTCATTTATTTCGTCGTTAAACAGCGGCGATCGTTAAGACTGTCTACAAGTGATGCTATTGGTCGAAAATTGTAAAACTTGGCCGTGGCTATGATAATCATCGTCAAGAGTGTCGTTTTATAAAGGCTACTCATGAGTAACCTTTAAATAGCAGGCACTTTAACGATGATTACCCTAGCAACGGCCAAGTTTTACAATTTTCGACCTATAGCATCACTTATAGACAGTCTTAACGATCGCCGCGGTTTACCGTTGAAATAAATGATCGGGCCGATCTGCGGGCCGCAGATGTCCCCGAACGGCAATCGATACGAAATAGTGTTGTACTCAAACAATCTATTGGAGCAGCACCGGTGAATAAAAACCCTCACTTTAATTCATAATATGCAGTAGGAGCTCCCCCACCCACCCACCATTTTACTACGATCAAGGCGAATAAATCCGGAAACCAAGAATCCACCGTATCGAGGAAACAGGATGATTTGTCGCGACTTCACGCTTGATAACAGAGAGACTTATCCCGCGAAATGAGAGGGGGACGCTCCACACTCCAAAAATCGGTGGAATTGGCGCCTCACCTGCGATTTGTACCTCGCGGCGCGCCGGCCCGTGCCACCTTGGTTACACGAGGCGCCAGAAGCCCTTGCGATTCTGCATGACGCATTCGCGAAAAGAATGCATTTTTATTAATTGCTATTTATATCAACGTCGCGCCTACTGCCTCCTTCTCTTCCTCCTCCTCTGTCACACTTCTTCTGCAGCGCAGCGCTAGTGTCGCCGTTTCGCGTCTCGCGTTGGCGCCCGGTTGTGTGATTTCAGTGTCTGCGGAAGAATCGCTTACTGACGCGAGTTGAGAGGGAAGGGGGGGGGGTTTGGAATTGAAGATGATTATATCCGGACCGCGGAGCGGAAATGTTTTGTATAATGTGAATATTAAATCTGCGTGCCAATAGTCTAGTTCTGAACTGCATCAGTCGCCGCCGGTGGGACGCGCGATGCATCCCTGACTGTTACCATGTCCGTCGGTGTGCGCGGGGCTTTCTGGAACCTGCAGTGTTGCTAGATTTAGCAGAAAATCATCTCGACGCGGAGTTTTGTGAGTATAGTGGTAGCTCGCGAACAATCGAGATCGATATTTCTTCCCCCATTTAAACTCATACCAAAGTATCGATTCCTCCTGGGGATGATTTGAATTTTTGAACTCCTTGGGAATCGATTTCTCTCCATAGGTTTAGAAGGAAGGAATGAGACGTCGATATCGATAGGTCGCAGTCGGTTGCGGCTTGTGAACAATCGATCGATATTTCTTCCCCCATTTAAACTCATGCCGAAGTATCGATTCCTTGGGATGAATCGACTTTTTGAACTCCGTGGGAATTGATTTCTCTCCATATGTTTAGAAGGAAGAGACGTCGATATCGATACGTCGCAGTCAGTTGCGGCTTGTGAACAATCGATCATTTGGAGGGGGTGGGATGCACGCCCCGAAATTTTACCTCACACAGAAAATTCAAGAGGTAAAACATAAATTGAATTGTAATTTCAAAGAACAGCATTTAAAAAAATGTGTTTGCTTCCAAAATTAGCCAATATTTTAAGTGAATTAGGACAGTATGGTTCTTCAGGACCTCGAAAGTCAGAGCCTCAAGGATCTAATGCATGACAAGCAAAAAAAAAAACCAAAAAACCAAAAAAAAAAATCTCTCTCCCCCCCCTTCCGACCAAGCCTGAAATGACGCCTCCGTCAATCATAGTTTTTTCCCTATTTGATCCTGTGTAAAAGTGTCAATTGTCTGTAGGTTTGATCGCACCGCCCGAAGGTAGATTCTTTACCATAGGTTCAAATGGAAGATCTATCGATGCATCGTATTCAGTATTGCGAGCTCGTGAGCAATCAAGTACATTTTTTCTCCCATTTGAACCTAAGCTAAAGTATCGACCATCTATAGATTTGATCGCACCGCCCGAAGAGCGATTCTTTACCATCAAAACTTTGATTTACTAATTCGAGTAACACGAGAATAATGCGAATAATTTTAGTCAATTATTCATTGTTATTCAAAAAATAATTTTTGCCCATCACTGGTATGTACGACAAAATGAGCGATACTTTCGAAATTTTGTTGAGACATTGGAGATGTCGCAAACTTTTGCTGCAGGTTTAACCCTTAACTGCAGATGAGCCCAGATCTGGAACAATTACTTTGAAGCCTTATCTAAAAGTAGGGGACTTGAGTTGTACTGTCGCTGCATGATGGGTCACATGTGGAACGGATACTAAACGAGTAAGAATTGTCGATTTTGTCCTAGAGCGCGCAGCACAGGATAGAGAACGTGCAGAGTGGTTGAAAATAGCTCATTGAAAATCTGATAGAGATTTTCCGATTTTCATTGTTATGTTTGGGAGTAACGCAGGGGTACCATATACAAAAAAAAAACAACTATTGAAACTTACTAACTTATTTTTTACTACTTTAATTTTGTTTTTTTTTTTGCCTGAAAACTTTATTTTCAGTTGCATGGATACCTAAATGTTGGTAAGGCCATATTTGGAGCAATTAATATTCAGGCTCTTTACCATTGAAATATAATGGAAAGAATTTTTTCACCATTTTTCCCTGTCTCAAGGATCAAAATTGTACTGAAAAAAAAAAAAAATTATTTTATTGAAAAAAAAAATCATGCAGTAAAGGGTTAAATGAAGGAGGTATCGATGTATTGCAATTTGCATTTGACGCACTTTCTTTCAAGTCTGACAACGCTGAGTCACTCGCTCTCGCTGACCGGAGAAGGATTGGCGCCAATCTTGAATCTGCGGCTCATTCGTTTCGATATTCGATACTTGAACCCCTTTTCGCTCTCCCCCCTCCCTCCCTCCCCCTCCCTCCGTCGCGTTGCGGCCGGTCCCGTCCGTTCCCCGTCAGGAGTGGTTTAGTGGGGGAGTAAGGAGGAGAGGGAAAGAGAAAGGGGGGATTCCAATCGGTTTGTTCTTCGACTGTGGTCCGCGCTGTCCAGATCTGGTTACTTCCCATGTTCCTCGCCGGAAACACCGTGTTCCTCCGGTCGATCTCGATCGCAGCCTCTGAACTTTTGATGTAATCTTTTTTTTTTCTTTTTCTTTTTTTTTCTATTTCGGCCGGAGTCAGTTTCATTTCTGTTCTTTCTTTTTTTTTGTTTGAACCTATCGACAAGTTGTAATTTATTTTGTTATTGTTGTCGCCAATCTTGTCTCACGTGTCGCGACAAGAGGTTTGACCCTTCGGTTTCGAGGGGGGAGGGGGGTGTTAGGGATCGGGGATCAGGAATCAAGAACCGGGATGGCGCGGCGACGAACACTCTGTTTCCGCTCTAGAATCTTGTTCCTATATTCCGAGGGACTTTACTTCCGATTTCTGTAATTTGTATCCCCGTAGAAAGGGACGGGCCGGGGACTGGGGAGGCATGTAACGAATGGCGCAAGGTGTGATGCACAGACACAGATACGGGCGTAGGTATCTAGGAATTTTCATCTCTCTCTCTCTCTCTCTCTCTCTCTCTCTCTCTCTCTCTCTCTCTCTCTCTCTCTCTCTCTCTCTCTCTCTCTCTCTCTCTCTCTCTCTCTCTCTTTCTCTCTCTCCCTCTCTCTTCCTCTTTGCTAATGTTTGCAGTTGTGTTAGAGGAGGATAAGAGAAGGGACTACCGTCCGTCACATGACTTTATGACCCCTGTCTTTCCAAGAGTAAACAAATTGATTCAACATGCGCAACTCCCAGAGACTCGGTGGTGGCTTGTGAAATTTGGAAACCGTGTTCAATTGCCATTTAAACTCATGCAAAAGTATCGACATCTTTGGAGTGCAATTGCAGCGAAGATCGATTGTTTTACATTGATTTAAATGGAGATAATACGTTGTTGTCTTGTTGCACGAGCCACCGCTGCAGACTTAATGACCGTCATTGTCATCTAACAAAAGGTGTATGAATTCTGAATCTATTCGCTACCTGTAATACATCAATGTGTTCTTAAAAATCTAAAAAAAATTGATAAATGAGAATTCCGATAGCATTGGGGGGGGGGGTGGGGTTGTCATATTTTGGGCTAAAAGATGGGTGCCTTTAAGGCCCGATTTGTGCCTCCAAGAGGACCTATGCAAAAAGTTTGAAAATCCGTCGGCCACGTGGCTATTTTCATTCCCAAGGGTCTCTGTAGTTAAGATCAAGCCATACTTACGATGTGTTACGACGATTACCGAAAACTGACCTCACAGTGGCCTAATTAGAGCATTTTTGCCAAAAATAGCTCAGTTTGCAGGTTTAGACTTTCATTTGATTAACAAAAGGCAAATAGGTAAATGATGCCAAAAAAATATGCGTGGGGGGGGGGGGGGGGGGTTAAACGAATATGATGCGACGTTTGCGATTTTTTAAAACCTCCCCAACTACATCCCGAAGCACGTGTTAGGTCAGAAATCGCAAGAAATCGACAAAAAGTCAACAAAAACGTTCGAAGAATTGTAAATCGTAAATAGCTCGTTGAAAACTTTTAAAATTGGTTTCGAATAAAACCAAAAGACATTCATGAGTTTATGATGAAAGTTGGTGGTCGATAAATATTCTGTCCAAAATTAATGACCAACCATATTTTAAGGCATGCATTTGTTGATCGTTGGACCGACTGAAAAATCCTAGATCGGCTTCGTGGGAACTCGCTTCCAGTCAATCAAAACTTTCATTCGCAATATTTTCTAATCGACAAATAAAAAGTTCGGAATTCAAAAGAGGAGTCAGATAAAACACGACTCTCGTTGCAGTTTATTTGCGCTAAAGTGATGTTGTTGTTTTTTTTTTTTTGTTTTTTGTTTTTTTTTGTTTTTTTGGTTTTACCCTTTTTACGCATCTCAGACTGAAAGCGCGGTGCTCCGACCCGGCGAACAGAAACAGCTCTCCCCCTCTGACGCGACAGCTAAATGATTTAAAATTTGTCAAACCGGAAAAAGTATTAATCAACAAAGCATTAGACCGCGTATTTGTTCGTGACAACCTCGCGACGCACAGTGAGTTTAACCCCCAGATTTTTTTAGAACAAGGAGAAGGAAGGGAAGAAAGAAGGGTGGGTTGGAGGGAGGGAGGGAGTCTGGACACCCCCCCCCCTCTTGACTACGCCACTGGTGGAACTATACCTATATGTTACCCTTGTAAAAATGGGGCATCTTTAGGTACAATTTTCTCAGGATTGGTTTGAGCTACAGCAATGATTATAATTTATGCGTAACTGTAAGTTCAATTTTTGAAAGCTCAAACAGTTGTATTTTTGTACGTTTTTTTCTGAGGTTTCAACTTTAAAAAAAAAAAAAAAAAAAAAAAAAAAAATCCATCTGCATAATGACTTTAATTCTACTTCCAGACCTACAGTCTGAATGTGTATGAACATTTAAAAAAAAAAAAAAAAAAAAAAAAAAAAAAAAAAAAAAAAAATCATGATGATAGCTTTATTAGTTTTGAAGGAAAGTGTACCTGAAGGTAAAAGAATGCAAGTTTTGGGAAATTGAAGAAAACGACAGATAAATGCTCACGTATACGGATTTATTTTTGGTCTTAAAGAGTTTATTAGTCTGTGTTTTATCCATGAAATTTTTGTGCGAGAAAAAATTGAAGTGTAGCATATCCCTCTACTGCACCCATTTTCTAAAGGTCTTCCAAATTCGTAAAAAAAAATATGTATATGTTATAGATATTGGCATTCAAAAAGACACGTTTTTGGCCGTTTTTCGATCTGACCCTCCCAACCCTAAATTTTCTACCTCGGTCACTATCATACTTTGATGATAAAAAAAAAAAAGAAAGAGTGTGACTATTTCTTTCTACCAATGATATTTAAGCAGTAAAACTTCTAACCAATCATAAAACATTTTCTTGAAGGCCAGGAAGCCAATTTTACCAACCTAAAACGCATTCCGAATGCTAGTACCTCCTGTCCAACGAGCTAGGATCTAGTTCGTTGCTCCCGCCTTGGATTCGCTTCTTTTCGAAGTGAAAAAATTATGTTGGTAGCCTCTATACCCCCTCTATGTATTTTTTTTTCTTTTTTTTTCCAGGTCCACCATATTTGTGACTTATAAGTTACAATGACCCACAACCATATGGCACCAATTTTAAATTTAAAAACACAAAAAAGTGGTGCGTGACTTCTTAGTCACACGGTGCAGTAGAGGGATATCACACATCATTTTCTTCGGGGAAAGATGCTGTACAAGAAATAATTAAAGGGAGGGGGGTTCAAAAATAGGTTCACTAGTCCCCTTAACAGTGTATTCAGTCGCTTGTTGCAAAAGTTAGCGAGAGCCCCATTAATCGATACTTTTAGATATAGATTTGAATAAAAGCAAAACACTGGCGCAACCAGGATTTCTTCCATCTCTCTCATTTCCCATTTGAATGTATAAGTAGGAAAAGGACAGAAAGAGGGGGTTTTATCCCGTTGTCCATCCTTGTCTAACATACGTTTTTAATGGAAAAAAGAGAGAGATGAAGAAACTCTCGGTGCGCTACTGGGCTGCCTCCATGGTGATTCAAAATCAAGACCCATAACTCCTCTCTATTGGTATCATAGCTCGTTGGCTATTGCACAAAAAAGGTCTTGCGGTTTTCACATGCGCTTTGTTCCAAACTTTTGCTACAGAGTTATGGATGGTCAATTTCTTCTAGTGAAATCGTGTGAAAATCACATTGTAGGTATCGATAAGTCACAAAATCCACTCACAAACTCAAAAATGCCTTGAACAAAATTCGAACAAGGTCAAATGAGCAGGTCACAGTAGGGGAGTCGTATTGAATTACAGAATTGTCTATGATGAGGCTCAACGCTTTTATTGAGGGGCGTTTTTTTAATGGAAAAAAGAGAGAGAGATGAAGAAACTCTCGGTGCGCTACTGAAGAAAAACTATGATCGGAGATAAACGCCCCACTGTGCGACAGTGACTGCGACCTGCAGTGACTGAGAAAAAAAGTAAAAAAAAATGAACGACTCGCCGACTGATGCGCTTTGTAATCCGGTGTATTATACTTGCATTTTGTCGTGTTGTCGCCGACAAATTTAAACTGGGGAAGAAGGGTGGTGGTCGGTTTGACGGTGCGATGGGGGGGGGGCTGAAGTGATGAAAACACGACAAGAAAAGAGGTAAAAAGGTTCAAGAGAGGCCTCATGTTTGGTCCATTCGCAGCGATGCGTGTAACAGGACCTAGAAATGGGTGTCAGTTCTTATCGGCGGTGTTGCCTGATTTTGGCGCGGAAAATCAGCAGGTGTTCCGATTGAAATGGAACAATACGCGCCCCTAAGAAGGGTCCGTAAAAATTGAGGTGTGCTCTTTTATCCAACTATAATGGCATAATGAAGATAATTTATTCAAACGAGCAAACCTCGGGAATTGTGAGCTCGTTTTCTGGTGATCTTTTCTCTGTACTGTGGTGTAAAATCTGATTTCCTTCCGTATTCCCTCGCAGATCTGACAACGATGGAAGGGCGCTCTGGAAAATTCACCGACTTTTTTTCTCTCTTTTTTGGTGCTTCATTGCAAGCGTTTTTCCTCGGCCAATGTTGCCTATTCTCCCGAAATTCAGTTGAGGTTTTTCTTTTTCGAATCCATTAGCCTGTGTCATCGCACTCAATAGGGCAGTTGCGAGATTTTTTTTTTTTTTTTTTTTTTTTTGTGCAATTTCATAATTAACAGATTCGTGCATACAAATTTCGGACTTACTCTCCAGTCTATTCAATTTGGGATTTATCGTATCGGTGATACATAGTAACATCCACTTTTATCAATGATAAATAAATAAAAATAAAAACTAAAATAAAAATTTAAAAAAAAAAATTAAAATAAAAATTAAAATAAAACTAAAATAAAACAAAAATGGTGAGGAACATTAAATAATAATGAACAAATAATTAAATGAATAGCTAAAATAAAAAGGATTCAGTGAAAAGTAGGAAAAACTTAACAAGTATAACCATGTACGAGGGTCTGAAATGTTGTGTTTTTTATAAAGAAAATAAAAGTATTTGATGAGCTGAGATGAGATGAGGAGATGGGTTTTTGGCCAAAAATACATTGTTTTGAATGGGAATTCAGTGAAGTAACGTCACTACGCATACGATTGTTTACAACTTTACACGTTTGTAGAGCTCGTTTCAGAAGTGTAGGCGCACCTAGACAACGATCTTTGGCGAATTTTCACTTTGTGTTCGTATCAATCAAAACAAAACTTGCCCATGATGTTAATTACTTTGCTTTGAAAGAGTTCTTTTACTGAAAAGTGAACACGCAAATTCATTTTCTTTCATTTTCATTGAGTAATATAATAAATAATGTTGATAAATTCCAAAGATTATCGGTCTAGGCGCGCCTACGTTTCTGAAACTACCTCCATATTCTAAACCGAGGCTTTTATGAAAAAAACCACACCGTTATTCTCAGCTCCAGTGGCGAAGCGTGCGATTTGGCAACGTTCCTTATCCCCCATTTAAACACATTAGAAAGGTCGAAATGCCTGGTCATCGCTGATGACTGAAGCGTTCGACTTTTTTGGTGAATTTAAATGGAGCAAATATACATAGTTGCTCAATTTCACGCCTCGCCACTGCTCAGCTCATAAAGTACTGTCAGTTTCTTTGGGAACAAAAAACCACAAAATTTCAGACCCTTGCAACTGCTGCATTTTTTTCCTCGTCAATCAAGGATAGCAATCTGGCAATTTTACTATACTGATCGTTGTTGACGTTGTCAGCCGGGATCGCGAGTCAAGAGGACTGAAATTCGCGTCCGTTCTCCAAAACTGAAAAACTGAAAAACAGCGATTCAATTTTTTGACGCCGAGTGATACTGTTTCTAGCTGGAGAAAAAAAGAAACTAGAGACCAGAGTGCAGTTTATGTCGCGAACATACAGAAAGCCTGTAAAAAATAGGCCTTCAGTCAAAAAAAGAAACAAAAATTTCGACTTTACCCCTTTTATTTCGCTATACCAATCCTGCCATTTTTTGAAGGGCCCTTCAATTAGTTACATGACAGTATGGACTAGGTTATATCTTCTTTTTCGTTTTTCTGCCCCCTATTCTGACCGCCGCTGCAACCGTTGAGAGAGTCCGAAAAAAAGCACCATTAAACGAATAAATTAAAAGGACAAATGAACGATTACAGGAATGGGTTGAGGTATGGGCGGATACAGAAATTTATCTTTCTCTCTCTCTCTCCTTCCATTTGAACGTGTGTGTTAGAAAAGGATGGAGATAGGAGCTGAAGTCACGTGATGGCCTCTTCTGCTATCCTTTTCTAATACACGTGTTTAAATGGGAGAAGAGAGCGATGGATATATTTTTGTATCCAACGATGGGAGGAGGACTGGGGTTGAAAAAACATCCCTTTTCTAAAAGTGCATCCTATTTCTGGTTGAGGGGTAGTGCTGCATCCATTGTTACCCCCTCAACGTTCTCTCCCGTCATCGCGTCAAAAAAGCTTTTTTTTATAAATAAATAAAAAAATAAATATACAGATGAGCAAAAAAAAAAATTGTGAAACGGTACAATATTAACCAATTGAAATCGTGTCCGTCAATTAAATTACAAAAATATCTCTCGGTACTAAAAAAAAAAAAAAAAAAAAAACTGAAAATTGAAAGCTTTGCCCCCCCCTCGCGTTAAATTAATTGAGAGGACTCTGAAATAAATGCGTCAATTTCAACTAATGTGTGTATCACAGTATGTACTATGTATCAATCAGGCGAATTTGAATTTCATTGGCTCTGTGCGCTTTACCTCAGCATCAGCGGAACGAGGAATTTGAACTTGTCTCGTTCGTTTTGAAACTCAGGCACGGGAACAATCGATCGGTGTTTTTTCTTTCTCTTCCATGCCAAAGTTTCGATTTTTTTTTGGGGGGGGGGGGGTTATATTAAGGGGAGGTTGTAAGCAAAAAAAAAAAAATATTTTTTTTAAATATTTGTTTTCAATTTTGTCAACTTCGTTTTATTACATTTTGTTCAGCATGCCTCAAGGATCATTTTTAAATGTAACAATAGAATATAGAGACTCTTGGGTTGGGAAATTTTCGGATATAATTTCCTTTTTTAAAAATTGGTCTACCCTTTTGTGAGAATCACCATGTGTTTTTTCCGCCTCTAGGAAAGTGTTGAAAAAAATTCTATGTTTTTGCTTCTCAGAAGTCCGTGAAATCTTGTAAAAAGTCCTTGAAAAGTCCTTGAATATCCTTAAGTTTCCTTTAAAAAATCTGCCATGAACCATGTTACGTATGTACGTTAATGGACGATTTTACGTGAGTTTAAATGGATAGAACCCGTTGTTGCCAAAGTACAAGAGCCACTTAGTAGTATATGTCTCTCTATTTTCCTTTCACCATAAAATCATTCTAGTCGTTCAAATGCGCCTTTCTGCATTTCCCGACGCAACCCTCAGCGCAGCGCAGCGACCAAAAAGCAGCCACTGATGGACCAAAGGGAGTTGTTCTGTCTCCTCGTTCCTTACGCTGAGTTACGCACGTATACAATAACAAAAGCTCCGAACGTAGTTATGTAGTTGTGTCCGCTGTGTAGTTTAACTTTAACGTACTCGACCGAAGTCAGCTCAAATGGAGTCTCCGAACACGGATGGTTACATGACCTTAAGCTTGTTGGCTTGTTCGTAGCAAAAAGGGAAACACATAGAACTCTTCCACTATCTTTCCTAATTTTCTAAGGTTCATGTTTATCACATAGATGCCGGATTATTTTCGTTGATTAAAACAGACGTCGTTTCAGAAGGGTTTGCCATGTGCAGCTCTTTCTGATTTTGAAACACCTAAGGAGGCTGTCACGATGGAAATTTCTCATGGAAATTTTCACACGGACTCATTTTGTTTGCCTTATTTTTTCGCACCTCAATATTTTTTTTTTTTTTTTTTTTTTTTTTTTTTTTTTAGAATAAACAAGTTGTGACAAATCCATTGGAAATGGGGCTCTTGCAAACTTTTGCTATAAGCAAATGAACGGTTCAATCTTTTGTAAAAACCAGCAAAAATCACGAAAATCACAATAAAAAAGACTAAAATTCAGTGATAAACTCGCATAACTGCAGTAACGGCAAGTTCGTATTGGCGGTTCAACGCAGGTATCATGGGATATTCCTGTCACTTTCTCTACGGAAAACACAGAGATATGTTATGTCTCAAATTAGATAGGTATCTCCCATGATACCCAAGTATCTCCGCTGTTAAGCCCGATTCTGAGAGTGAATTTCGTGATTTTTTAGTGTTCTCATCGTCATTTTTACAGGTTTTTATGCAAGAATCAACTCTTCAATCCCCCGTAGCAAAATTTCGCAAGAGCCCCATTGGTTGTAAGCGATAGTGCAAGTGTTTTAGAGTGGCTGTTTCTTTTGGAAGGATTTGCACGATAAAGAAACTGACACGTGACAGAAAAAAGCAAAATTCTCGCACATTGATAGGTGTATTAAAATTTCGTGTCCAAAAGAGCCACTCCATAATACTTGCACTTTCAGTAAAAACCAATAGACTAATTTTCTTTGAATTAATTGCGATTTTTTGTTTTAGATAATAAAAAAAAAAATAATAATAATAATAATAATAATAATAATAATAATAATAAAAAAAAAAAAAAAAAAAAAAAAAACACGCCTATTTTTGGGATAAGACTTATAACATAGCATAACCCCTCTATCGCGGTGTATCTTGTTGGGGTGAGTTTTGAGCTTCAGGAAGGGTAAATGGTGCAGGGGTTGGGGTGTCTTATTCTATACACACGGCCACTCGACATCAGCGTCGTTCATCAATGATGCGAACGCGCCGCTATCTGACAGAAATAATAATAACTAAAACTTTATACTTATCAACGAAACTTCACTCATACTCTTTCCTACAAATCGTCTTTAGAATAACCACTGAAATTTTAATAAAGAGCAAACCCCTTATATTACGGGTCCTTTTTCAGTTTTCCATTTTCCGTTTCCCCCCATATCCGCATACCGTCTTAATTATGATTTGTACTCAAAGCCCAACGCTTGCACACTCAATGGAAAAGACTCAACAAGTGGAGAATGTGCGCCCTCCCCCCTCGTACTCCTCCCTCAGTTTGTCTCGTTGTGGTTCCTTATCGCAAACCTCGCATCCCTATCGCGGTGACGCGGTCGGTCGCAGGTCGCCCTGAAGAAAAATACCGCCGGATTGTCGCACGATGGATTAAATTATGGAATTTTCCGGGCGTAATAAAATGGGTCTGTTATGCGTACTTTTACCATAGCAAAAGTGACACATGTTATCACGGACATACTCATGGGCGCCCGCAGAAAAATTTCCAAGAAGGGGGGGGGGGGGGCAAACTTGTTGAACCCCAACGGAAGGTCTAGGGGGGCCCCCCCCCCCCCCCGGGAAAAGGGAACACTTTTTTTTTTTCATCCAAACAGTATGCAATTATTAAGCCATTGTAGGTGCACGGAAAAAAAAGATTAGTGAAATTAACCATACGATAGCTGATTTTGGCACCTGCTAGATGTTATGGTAAACTTGACCAGAAGTATGGTACATTTACCGATACTTTGAGTAAATTCGACATGCAATCAGGTAACATCACCTAGTACCTTGTCAAAACATAGTATACTTTTGGTTAACACTGCCATAACATCTAGCAGGTGCCAAAATCAGCTATCGTATGGTTAATTACACCGTAGTTTTTTTTCCGTGTGTATCAAATAATAATAATTTCGACGTGTTTGATGTAATGAATAAAGGGACAACAGATGATAATAATAGTAGAGCAAAAGTATATAGTTCTATTACTCCTTGTAAAAAACGAGTTAAAATTACAAAATTAACTATTTCTATTCGTCAACTATTACTCTTTTGATTCATATTTCATTTTCTTTTGTTCCTCTTAGTTTTTATCGTGACGTTTTGACTGTTTTGAATTCCGGGGGGGGGGGGGGGGGGGTTGCCCCCCTCACCATGGCACCCATGCCAACATACAAATACAAAGACAAAACCATTGCGTTTTTACAAACATCAACATAACTTGCAAACGTTTGAATGCTTTGTTTAGATGCATACAGCGCTTGTATTGTTTTGTAATTTTTGATAAGCCAGAAAAGACCAGACAGCAAAGGGGCAATTGCAGCGTCTGAAATGTTTTGTTTTTTTATAAAGAAAATGATAGTACTTGATGAGCTGAGAACAATGGTGCCATTGGGTTTTTCCTTAATGTTCCGGTTTTAGAGTTGCTCACGTGTAAATTTGTATAAAAAAAAAAACAAAAAAACAAAAACAAAAAAAACAAAAACAAAATAAACAAAAAAAAAACAAACAAAAAACAAACAAAAAACAAAAAAAAAACAAAAAAAAAACAAACAAAAAAACAAAACAAAAAACAAAAAAAAAAAAACAAAAAAAAAACGTGTGTCTATATTGACGTCCTTACGTGGAATTCCCAATTAAATCGATGTATTTTGGGCCAAAATCTCATCTCCGGAACAACGGGACTTAATTAGGAACCAAAGGCATCCTTGTTCTCAGCTCATCGAGTACTTTCACTTTCTTTATGAAAAACTCAACATTTGAGACCCTTGCAACTGTCCCACAAATGCCAATATTTAATGTATTTAGAAGGAAATTCCACCATTTCGTCGTTACGACATTGTTTACATGTACACGGTAGTTCCGTCTAACTAAGTAGTTTTATGCTAGTGCAAATAGCGTCTAGTGTAGCGAGGGTTGTTTGGAATGGAAGTGATTTATTATGGGTTAATTATGAGTGGATTTTGCAAGTTTCTAATCATTAAATGTGCGCTCTTTAAAATTTAATGTGCGCATCGTTATTTTCGCCGAACTTTACGTTAGAATCAATGTGTTATATTATTGCTGTAGCAAAAGTATGGAACAGACCCATTGATGTCCGAGTAATCTTTCATTTTGATTCGCTGTGTATCGAATTTGCACGAGCCAGAACACTTGACTGTTTCAACCACTCGAAGATCCCTTGAAGCTTGATCCACCCCCATAAGAACCTGTGACTCGGCACCATCGCCCGTAGCGTATGAGAACGCAGTCGATCGCCCAAGGCTGTGACAGCTGACGACGGCTTTCAAAGAAAGCGTCGTTCGCTATAATTCAATGAAGTTAATATCAAATAATTCAAGAGGCGTTACAAATTAAACTTTCAGTTTTCTACCAAGTCAAACATTAACCATTTCAGTACCACACCTGAGTAGTGAGTATATTTGTTTCTGTGACTATATCTACCTCACACAATGTCAGTTTTTTATTCACAATAATTGATAAGACGAATTATTAATATTTAAGAAATAATTTTTTCTTGAGCGCCTTCAATCAAGTGTGTATGCAAAATCAGCACCATGGTGCAGGAATATTTAACTACCCACTTGATTTGAGCGAGCTTGTTTGTTTTTTTTTTTATTTATTCTTTTTCTTTTTCTTTGTTCTTTGTTTGTTTTTTTTTTTTTCTTTTTGGGGTCTACTCAACCTCCTCATAATTCTGTCTCAAAAATCGCTAAATTTGGTGGATTAACGGCAAGCTGGTTTGAACTCTGCAACATTCAATCAAAATTTATTTTTTACCCGGAGAAAATATTTTTTTCCATCTCCCATTTAAATACGTGTAAATCAATCGATGCGCCAGCAAGAATCGATTGTTTTACCCTACTGTTAATGGAAAATTTGCATTGTTGTCTTCTTTTTAACGTCTTAGATTGGCACTGACCAAGGGAGTCCAATAACGACTACAAAATAGGAGAGGAAAAACACACAAACATGGTAGATTGTAAAAACACGCGTTCAACGTAAACCGAGTTGTGTTTTTAATTGCTGCCCACGACGTGTTTACGTGCAATTAAAATATATTTCACCGGAGTGTAATTATAATAATTAAAGATTATCAAACTTATTGTCTCACATCCAGCGTATGTTTTATTTTCCTTCGTGCAAAACCTCATCTCTTGTCTTTGTATATTTTTTCCAGGCCGCTGACCATGAAGACGACACCGCTTCCGTAACTTCAGTTGGAGTGAGTAACTCTTTCTCTCTTTCTCTCTCTCTCTCTCTCTCTCTCTCTCTCTCTCTCTCTCCCTCTCCCTCTCTCTCTCTCTCTTCTTCCTCGCATTTTTTCTTCGTCTTCCTTTTTCTATAAATACAATATTTATACTTTCATCATTCTTACCTCAATAGAAAAGATGAGTTTTATCAATTTTTAAATTTAATTTAATTTATTTACAAATACATAAATAACCAGAGAGCAACTATTCGAGTCAAGAACACAATCTGAATATAATGAATACAATGTGATCAAAAATGAATACAATCTTATCAAAAATGACTACAATGTGATAAAAAATGAATACAATCTTATCAAAAATGACTACAATGTGATCAAAAATGAATACAATATGTTCAAAAATGAATACAATGTGTTCAAAAATTAATACAATGTGATCAAAAATTAATACAAGATGATCAAAAATGAATACTATGAGGTAACTTTAGCAGAGAGATAGATAACAGAGGAATTTATTAACGAAGAGATGGTCAGCCAAGTCGAGAACAGAACTCCGCCCGATCATAATAAGCCTTATCTAATTATTGGAAGAGATACTTGTGTTTTTAGGTCTCTTAAAAAAACTGGCAAGTATGCATTATTACTCAAAAATACGAGTTAACCGAGAAAAACGGATTTCATATTCGGATTCAGCTACCCAACATTAGCCGAAAACAGTAATTTTCTTTTTTGTAACTATCCAAAAGTTTCAAAATTTCGGCCTGTGTTATTGAAACAAAATACGTATTTTTCGACTTGGGCCTGGTAATATGACTAGTGGGAAACACACTGTATTGGTCCCTAGCAGAGCGACCGTTTCGCGTATAATTAATTACATTTTTCAATTCACCGATGATTCCACCGATGATTTCACAGCTTGAGAAAATATTACAGAGTTCAGTTCAGTGTATAACTGCACTGTACGAAAATACTCTGATCTGCCATATTTTCTCAATCGGTGGAAACGCTGTTAATGGGGCAGTTGCAAAGGTCTGAAATTGTGTGTTTTTTAAAACGAAAATGATAGCACTTGGTGAGCTGAGAACAATGGTGCCATTGGTTTTTTTATTAAGTGTCCCAGTTTTGGAGAAACATACGTGTAAAGTTGCAAAAATCGTGTGCGTAGTGACGTCACCACGCTGGATTCCCATTTATAAAACAATGTATTTTCAACCAAAATCTCATCTCCGGAACAATGGTACTTAATTAGGAACCAAAGGCATCTTTGTTCTCAGCTCATCAAGTACTTTCATTTTCTTTATAAAAAACATAACATTTCAGATCTTTGCAACTGCCCCATCAATTAAAATATTCGCAAGTTTTTTAAAGTCATCGCGACGACTTCACCGGTTGAGAAAAGATTACAGATGCGAGTTCTTTCGTGCATTACAATAATTATATACGCTAAACTGAACTGTGTAATCTTTTCTCAACCGGTGGAATCATCAGTGAATTGAAAAATACCATTAATACTCCCTTGTTATTTAGGAAAGAATAAAATATGTGTTCATTTTTTTTTTCCATCCGCAGTCGGATCCAAAATCAAGAGAGTGGATGGTGAGAGCGTCTCGCGCCGAGTATCAAACTTTAGCTAAATTAGCCGCCGAAAACCCGAGGCTTGTTCGATTCAAGGTAAGATTGATAAAACGTAGCTGCATGCTCAAAAGCTTCCATATGTTTGTGTTTCTAATTTTGGCCTTTGGAACTTTAAAATCCTTTCAATGTTCTTATGTTGATCCTCCTTATTTCAGTGGCGGCTCGTGCAATTTGGCAACAACGCTTGTCTTCCATTTGACTCTATGTAAAATAATCGATTGATGGTGAATCGCTGCTTCTCTTTTGAATCGATTGTTTTACATAGAATCAAATGGAGGAATAACATTGTTGTCAAATTTCACGAGCCACCGCGCCACTGGTTTGGCGAGAATGTTTTATCGAAATTACATTGAGAGAATCCTTTTTTTTTAACCCAAGGTGTATTTTGTTTGTGTTGAAGAAACTGCTCAGTGAAATATTGACTAAGGGGAAATTCCTTTAACCCAAGGAAAATGTCTGCTGCTATTGAAGTCTACTTGATTTTGAAGTCAACTTTCAAGGAATATAAATTTCACCAGATTATGGTAAAATGTATCGGCAAGTCACCTTAATTTACCGCAAGATACGTTGCGTTTACCATATTATGGTGGAATCTACCATACTTGCTAGCAGACGCCAAAATCAGCTATGCAGATGGTAAATTCTACTAGTTTTTTTCCCCGTGCATGTTTACTGCGTAGTTCCGCCATTACGATCTTGCCGTTAGAGCTGTTTGCTGAGTTTATCACTGAAATTTAGACTGCTGGTTTTTACATCAGAGATTGCTATTGATTTCCTTGAAGCAAACTTTTGCAAGGGCCCTGTTACGTAATAATGTAACAACAATTGAGCAAGAATATAATATATTTATTTAATATAATTGATGGGTATTTATCCATTATTACCAAGAATTAAGCTCTTTTATAGTAATTGATTTGATAGCAAGTATACCTAACGTAGAGGTTGTAATGAATGAAAGAATAGATTTTAGCGTTGTCAAGGAAAGAGTTGTGCACATATGATTGTGTAAAAAATATTATTGAACAGGCCCCACTGTGAAAACAGTGTGGTCAAATCACACGAGCCGCAACTCTTTTTTGCTGTAGAGGTGGTTTCAGAAGTGTAGGCGCACCCAGACCCATAATCTTCGGAATTTTTCAACATTATTCCTCTTGTTTCAAAATGAAACTGAATGAAAATGAATTTGAGCGCTGGCTTTTCATTGAGGAACACTTTAAAATTGAAAGTTCAAAGTCAAAGACAAGTTTTGTTCAGTTTTGAAGAAATAAAAATTGAAAAGTCGCCAAAGATTATGGTCTAGGTGCCCCTACACCTCTGAAACGAGCTCTACAAAAGTTTGCAACAGCACGGGAAAAAAATTAGTGAAAATAACCATACGGATACCTGATTTTGGCACCTGCTAGATGTTATGGTAAACTTGACTAGAAGTATGGTACATTTACCGATACTTCGAGTAAATTCGACATGCAATCAGGTAACATCACCTAGTACCTAGTCAAAACATAGTATACTTCTGGTTAACATTACCATAACATCTAGCACACGGAAAAAAAATAACGGTGAAAATAACCAAACGGATACCTGATTTTGGCACCTGCTAGATGTTATGGTAATGTTAACCAGAAGTATACTATGTTTGACTAGGTACTGCGGTGATGTTACCTGCTTGCATGTCGAATTTACTCAAAGTATCGGTAAATGTACCATACTTATGGCCAAGTTTACCATAACATCTAGCAGGTGCCAAAATCAGGTATCCGTATGTTTATTTTCACTAATCTTTTTTTTTCCGTGTAGTTGTTATGGTAAACTTGACCAGAAGTATGGTATGGTACATTTACCGATACTTTGAGTTAATTCGACATGCAATCAGGTAACATCACCTAGTATCTAGTCAAAACATAGTATACTTCTGGTTAACATTACCATAACATCTATAGCAGGTGCCAAAATCAGGTATCCGTATGGTTATTTTCGCAGCTGTTTTTTTTTTTTTTTTTTTTCCGTGAAGCCCATGGCTGAGGCAGTTCTCTGTGACGAAACAACGTTTGCGCTCTTCCGCTGATTTCCTAATCGAACCGCAGCGGTGATTCTCGTGCAAAATCCCACCTGTTGTTTATGGATTAATCTTGAGAAGACGATAGAACAGACTACCCCTCTATTCAATACAATGACATCGATGCGCCCAACTCAATTCGCCGAAGCTTTCACCGCTTTGATCGCTCGAATCCGACCATAGAGAACGGAGTAGGGTGAGGATACCAGGGCTGCCGTTTTGCGTATAATCAATGCTATTTTTCAATTCACTGATGATTCCACCGGTTGAGAAAAGATTACACGGTTAAGTTCAGTGCATGACTGTAATAAACTAAAATATTCGCGTCTGTAATCTTATCTCAAACGGTGGAGTCGTCGATGACTCTAAAAAACTTGCGGATATTTTAATTAATCAACGGAGTTTCCACCGATTAAGGAAAGATTATAAATCAGAGTATTTTCGTGCATTACAGTCATAGATTGAACTGAACTGTGTAATCTTTTCTCAACCGGTGGAATCATCGGTGAATAGAAAAATAGCATTGATTATATGCAAAAGGGCAGCCCTGGAGGATACAGAAGGAGGAAAATGACGGAGTCAGGGAGGGTGGAAGGAATGGTGGGGGAGGATTGCGGTATGGAGGGTGGAGGGGGGAAGGGTGGGGGGGAGACGCACGCTCGACAATTTACATTCGGTGAGCGGTACACAGGGTACAATAACAAGGGCGGAAAACCCCCCAAAGGGCCAATCGACAAAGCGCGGATGAATTCGCGCCCCTTCTCCCCCCACCCCCACACTCCTCCCCAAGCCGCGCACTTTCCACGCTTTCTCCCCTCCCCCATCCCCCTCCCCACAGTCCCTTCTCCGGCTGAAAACCGGGTCTCATGGGCAGATGAGGTAATTGTCGGGGCCTTAATTAATAATATTAGTTTCGGCGGGTGACGATGTAATCCAGTAGCTTATGGCATTTGAAGCCTGGGAGTATGTGGGTGGGAGGGGGAGTGTGGAGATAGGGAGGGAGGGAGAGAGAGAGAGAGAGAGAGAGAGAGAGAGAGAGAGAGAGAGAGAGAGAGAGAGAGGATTGGAAGGAGGTAGTAAGGGAGGGGTTGGGGGTGATTGTGCTCTCCATGCATTGCTCATCTAAATCGATAACGACTTTATTTGCAAACTGCCGCGGATGCGAAAATGCGATGCGCGTTCAATGCCGTCACAATCAAAAGGCCTGTTTTGGCCTCTATGTACGCTTGGGTTTCAGGGGTGGTTCCAAGAATTCATCTATCTCTCCCTCTCTCCCTCCCCCCTCCCCCTCCCCCTCTCCCCCCTCTACCTCTGCCTGTCTCTCGTTCTCTCTCTCTCCCCCTCTCTCTTTCTCTCTCTCTCTCTCTCTCTCTCTCTCTCTCTCTCTCTTCTCTCTCTCTCTCTGTCTCTTTCTCTCCCTTTCTCTCTCTTTCTCTCTTTCTCTCTCTCTCTCTCTCTCTCTCTCTCTCTCTCTCTCTCTCTCTCTCTCTCTCTCTCTCTCTCTCTCTCTCTCTCTCTCTCTCTCTCTCTCTCTCTCTCTCTCTCTCTCTCTCTCTCTCTCTCTCTCCTTCTCTCTCTCTCTCCTTCTCTCTTTGCCCCCAATGGTGGCTCTTGCAAACTTTCGCTTCACTTGATTCATGCTTAAAAACCTGTAAAAATCACGATGAGTACACTAACAAATCACAAAATTCACTCTCAGAATTGGGCTTAATGGCTTAGCTATCCAGGTATCATAGGGCATTCCTTTCTAATGGGGCTGTTGCACCCTTTTACTGAGCGATTTAATATTTGGTTCCGGTGTAAAAACTTCCAAAAATAACGATGGCAGCACTAAAAAATTCCGAAATCCTCTCCTAAACTCTATAAACGCTTTTATTTGCGCGAGCGTTATGGTGGCTGAGGGCAGTAATAATGGGAGATTCCCCTATAACGATACTGTAACTTCATCAAGAAGTGACCAATAAGAGACGACTTTCATGTGACACCAGTGTCACTAGGGGTCACAGTACCATTCATCGGATGTGGATCATTACTCTGATGACTATAACTTCTCTGTGAATCATCCTTGTCAGCATAGAGAGAGTGACGAAATTAAGATAGTTATCTCCCATTTTTACTGCCTAATGTCACCATTACGCTCGCGCAAATAGAAGCGTTTATTGAGTTTAGGAGTGAATTTTGGAGGTTTTTCGTGCTGTCATCGTTATTTTTAGAGGTTTTCACACCATGATCGACTGCTAAATCGCTTTTAGCAAAAGTATGCAACAGCCCCATTTGACACTTTGTCATTCGTCTTCGTTATACGGTCAATATCCACGGTCATGTGGTTTTTCCAAATCGCTACACAATTGCGACCATCTAAGGGTAAAATTTACCCTTTATATAACCTAACCTAGGTTATAACGGGAAGCGTACAGGCGCGCGTAAGTCCTCAAAGCCAAAGAGTCAGCCAACAAGGGCTCTCGCACACTTTTTCTACAGGTGATTTGTTGATTTAAGAGTTGATTCTTGCATAAAAACCTGTAAAAATTACGATGAGTACACTGAAAAGTCACAAAACTCTCACACTCAGAATCGGGTTCAATGACTGAGCTATACTCTGTTCACGATAAGAAGGCGGGTGAGAATTCAGGTAGTAACGCACTATTTAGCAACAGGGCAGCATTTCATTTTCGCACACTTTTTGCTTGTGACTTCAATTTCGCATAGAAGTCGGATTCCATCTTCGCACACTTCAAAAAGCCCTGCTATTATCCCTACACAAAATGGCAACAATGCAACATAAATAAGAAATTAAATACAGTACGCACCATTTTAAACGTCTTCATCCTCTTCGTCATCATCATCAGCATCTCTGGTTGCATCCTGCGACGAAAGTCTGATATTTTGTTTGTAGGAGAGTAGTTTTTTCTCTTCGCCTAATCTCTCGACTGTAATAAGGTGATGTACTTGAAGTCGTAGTAGGCATTCGTAAAAGCAGCGATATTTTCTTCCAAGGTATCTTGGTCGTTTCTTTTTTTAAACTTCTCTCCTCGAAGAACCGATTTAATTTTCAGAGCAATGATATGCATTGATTATCTGAAAAAGGTTGCACGACTTGGTGGATATTTGGATGGGGATAGTAGAATTCGGATTGAAGTTTACTATTAAAACTTTCAACCCCATTTGTCGTGGTAAATTGTGCATGAGTCAAAGGGCAAGCCCATAATGTAGGAGGGTACTTTGAAGTGGACATTATGTAATTTTTTTCAACATAGTTTGCAAATTTGATGCAATCTAAATGAGGTGGCGCTACAGACTTCAATTCTTGGAATGCAGGTTCCACATCGGCAGGATACAGGTTGGACCGTTTGGAACAACCTCGGCCGTTGGAACGCTAGAAATCAGCTCATCTCATAATCAGAGACAACATTTTAAAAACACAACAAACGAGAACAAATAATACGTTGCCAAACTGTGCAGTGTGCGAAGATGAAATGTGCGAAAATGAAAATCTGAAAAAGTGTGCGAAAATGAAATGTGCGAAGATGATATGCAGCCAGCAACAGTGCGGCTTATGCTGGCTACTCGGCCTACTCCAACCCTTCGTAGTGGCCGTTGTTTTCCCGAACTCTCTCTTGGCACGGAGGATTTCCAAGAACCGACGGACTCTAAAATTTACACCCGTCCAGTAAAAATTGCAAACTGTCATTAACACGAAGAAACGGACGAAATTTTCGCCCTAAAGGGCCAAAACTCGACGAAAATAGTCGAGTTTGAATACTGATGACTCTCAGAAATTCGATATTAGACGAAATATCCTGAATTTAATTCGGACTGAAAAATACGAATTTCTGAGAGTCATCAATAGTCAAACTCGACTATTTCTGCCGAGTTTTGGCCCTTTAGGGCGAAAATTTCGTCCGTTTTTTCGTATTTTTGACCGTTCGCAATTTTTACTGGACGTGTGTAGATGTTTGAGTCTGTCGGTTCTTGGAAATCCTCCGTGCCAAGAGAGAAGTCGGAAGAACGACGACCACTGCGAAGGGTTGAAATAGCCGGTATAGCCACACTGTTGCTAAATAGTGCATTACTACCTGAGCTCTCACCCGCCTTCTTATCGTGAACAGAGTATAAGCAGGTATCATGGGAGATTCCTATCTAATTTGAGTTATATCTCTGTGTTTCCACAGAGATATTGACAAATAGGACAGAAATCTGCCATGATACCTGAAGAGCTTCGCCTTTGCGATCTTGCCATAACAGCTGGTTTCTCAGTTTATTACTAAAATTTAGACTGTTTCAGTGTGATTTTCGTGAGTTTCGCTTGTTTTTATGAGTACATCAGATTTCATATTTGTGTTCATATTTCCTTAAAGTAATAACCACGAATAACTCTGATTGTAAGCCAATACTAATTTTTCACCGATAATAGAATAATGTGACGTAGTGTATCATGGGCGGATACAGGGAATTGTCTTTCTTTCTTTCCCTCCATTTGAGCTCAAGTGTTAGAAAAGGATAGCAGAGGGGGCCATCATGTGACTTTGGCCCCCTCTTCTGTCCTTTTCTAACTCACGTTTTCAAATGGGAGGAGAGAGAGAGAAAGACAATTCCCTGTATCCGCCCATGCAGTGCATCAACCATTTGATTCTCTCTCTGTGTACGCTTCTGGTGGCCGAAATCGACACTAAACAGTTGAGATCCGCCGTATCAAACCTGCTCTTTATCGATAACTTCAATTATTGCTTGATTTATGTCATTACCTTTATTTTAATTAACACTCAAACGGTGGTTAATTTCCGGAATGGGTGGGTGGTTTGGAGAAATATCGTTGACATAATTTAACAGGATCGTTAAAAACAAGACAAGCGAAAGAAATTATGCGGGTGACAGAGAAATTAACAAGGTGTTTAAAACCGATGCTACGCGAAGGGCAGGACAGAGCAGAGACTCCGGACGGACCGAATTGCTATATGGAGACGTAAGCTAAGGGCGATTGTTTATGATGCCAGACAACAACTGGTGTTAGGAGTCTGAGTCTATACGTGGTTCGACTCCCTGCCCCCCCCCCCCCCCCCCAATCACCCAGGAAGAGGACAGTAAATAAAAAACATGGCGCCTTACACTGGCGCAACCAGGATCTCTTCCATCTCTCTCATTTCCCATTTGAATGTATAAGTAGGAAAGAGACAGAAAGAGGGGGTTTTATCCCGTTGTTCATTCTTGTCTAACATACGTTTCTTAATGGAGGAAAGAGAGAGATGAAGAAACTCTCGGTGCGCTACTGGCGCCTCAAATGGGAGCCAGTGCGGTTTCCTGCAGACGACCACACTCTTCATCTGTTTCGAAAAAGAGAAAAAAATCGAGACACCGATTCGAACAATTCACAATTTGGATTTTTTTTTTTTTTTGTTTGTTTGTCAACTCAATCGTTAGACAAAAACATGTGATTGCAATCTAACACATTCTTTGCATAGCTCTGCACACTTCGTGTCAAAGCAAGACATCAGACTTGAGGTGGTAGAAAAAAAAAGAAAAAAAAAGTTATAATTAACCAGTTTGACAGAAGGGATTAAGTAATGAAAAAGAAGAAGACAAAAAAGAAAAAGAAAATCTGTAAGAAGTATAAATCAAATTCTGATGTCACCAATGATCTTGTTTTTGTCGAGGCATTTACCCTAAGGGGGGTCCAATAAAATCCAAAAAGGCAGAGGCGTAGTGTGTATAATCCAACAACGTAGCAAATCCATTTTTAGTATGAACTGTTTTTATCAACTTACTTTGAGTCAGTTTGACCAGTGGCGCGCGCAAAGGAGGAGCGGGGCTTAATCCCCCCTCCCCTGAAACTCAAGGTCAAACCATAAATGGAGCAACGCTGTGTTCTCAATTATGTGGAAGTTTACGATCAATTCTTAAAATTAACTTCCCCTCCCCCCGCACTCTAAAAAAATTAGCCACCGAAGAAAAAATTTTGGGAGCATGCTTGCGCTACTGACTACTGAGTTTGACTAATCGATAGGTTCGACTTTTGATCTACTTTTGATCGACTTTTCTTCTCTTTTTGATCTTTTTTTTTTTGGTCCTATAACGTAAAACTTTTAGGCATTGCAAAAAACTGTGTGACCCATCAAAATTCTTAGAAAACTGTCCTCTTTTGAACAGTCTAAAAAAAAAAATCTCAAAAAAAACGGTCAAATCCCTGAACGTGTGCATGGAAGGATTGAATTACTTGTAAAAAGTGTTCTCAACAGTTAAAATGTGTTTTGAAAGTTTATAAATGATGAATTGATGATAAAATTACTTTCTAATTTTTGGCCACTCTTTGCCGATCTCAGACCGTAGTGCAAAAGGGCCTACGATCTTATCTCTTTTCCAAAATTCCTGTTTAGCAGCATTGGGATCAGTGGCGTAGCGTGAAATTTGGCAACGTTGCATCCAGCCCATTTAAAGTCATGAGGAAGGTTAGGAAAAATGGGGGAGCACGATGCCCTCCCTGGAATTGATACTTTACACGGGTTTAAATGGACTAAATGCACCGATGCCGAATCGCATGCCCCGCCACTGAGCAGCACTGGGATGTAAACATTTTTCCTCGAGGATAAGAGAAAGATCGGACTGGCCAGGGACGGCCCTGAAATGGGTAAATCGATGGTTATCAGGACATTGAAGCTTACATCATTGCTTAGGCGCCGTCTAAAATTCTCTTGGTTTTTTTTTTTTTCTTCTTTTTTTTTCCTCCTAAACTGAAAATGAGATACCCTGACTATTGGGACTATTGTTCGCATTCTCTTAAGGGGCTAGTCTCTTTTGTACGGACGGATTCCTTTACGGTTGGCGTACAAGTTGTTTTACAAGGGGGGCGTTTGATTGTTTCGTGTAAACACAGACCACTTAAAAATTGTACCGGACTAATCTGCGTGTCCATACCTCACCGGGGCGGGAGTATGCGGACCCGGACCCGAGCTGTGAAGTCTGACCTTGGGATATTTTGTTAACAACATTTTTGACAGTATCAGAATGCCTGAATCAAGTGTGTTTGTCTGTTTGTTTGTCTGTGTGTGAGTTTCAGTGTCTGATGAGAGCTCTATATTGGCCAGGTATTTTGTGTCTAGTGTGTATCATCTCCGTCATTATCTCTTCTTCCCGACTCGTCTGGCCTAGTTCTTTTGTTTATGCTGATTGGTGAAGTTCGGTATCTTTTGATTTTTCGACTGATTGTGAGCAAATTTTAGCGATCGAATATCATTCACCGTCGTATGATATTCGATGGATTTGCATTTTATTTTGATGATATTCGATTGTTTCGTTGGTCTCACCGGAGACCGTTGAATTCCAACAATTGGAAATTTCGAATTCATTTCCGTAGGTAGATTCGATTTCGAATTGTTGCAACCGGTATCAGAAATCTCATCTTCTGTCCTTTTTGACTCCTTTCGCCACGATAATTTCGGAAATGACGAACTTTTCGAATAAAGTTTATTCGTGCAGACCATGCGTAGAAGTCATTTTCCTCTGAGACAAACATAATTTTAGCTTCAAAAACGCTAGTTTTTTTTTTTTTTTTTTTGTTTTTTTTGTTTTTTTGTTTTTTTTTTTTGTTTTTTTTGTTTTTTTGTTTTTTGTTTTTTTTTTTTTTGTTTGTTTTGTTAAAAATGGCCTTGTCATTCAGAGCTGATTTAGAGGTTATGACATGAGACATTGGACAAGCCAGTGACCCCACTTCATTCAGATTGCACCAAATTTGAATCCCTTTGTTGGGGGGGGGGGGTCATATTTTTTCCTGAAAAGTACTAGCTTGAAGTTAGATACATGGGTTTTGAAACCATGTGTAAGCGATGTGTTGAATAATTTTCTATAAAAAGGAAGTAAGTAACTCTCAAAGATCTTATTGCAGTGCTGCAAATTGCTTTTAAAAAAAAATAATAATAATAATAGAACAATGGGTTTGTTGCAAACTTTTGCTAGAACGATTAAGAGTGTTTAATCTAACGTAAAATCGCCTGAAAAGTCCGTTGGTGGCATCAGAAAGTCATGAAATGCAATAATAAACTCACAAGAGGTGTTTAATGAAATCCAAGGTGCTGGATAAATATCGAGCAATTTGTATGCATGCACCACGAACATCCAAGGATATAGCCAACCTCACAATATCGATCACAACCAATCACAACGTAAAGAAACACATAACCTCTACCTCCAGTGAGGTTGTCAAAGTTGGCCATCTTTGGATGTTCGTGGTGCATGCATACAAATGGCTTGATATTTCTCAGCCATCTTGGATTTCATTAAACCCATCTTGTGAGTTTATTATTGCATTTTATGACTTTCTGATGCCACCAATGGACTTTTCAGGCGAGTTTACACTAGGTTGAACACTTTTAATCGTTGTAGCAAAACAGACCCATTGCTCTTAAAAAAGAACCAAAACAAAAAAACAAAAACAAAAATCAAAACAAAACAAAACAAACAAACAAATAGACCAATCCCGATCGCTTTCCGAAAAAGTTCATAATTTTCGAATCAACCATTCGACCACCATTGCCTCGCATTTCGGTTCCGGCCAGATGCATTTCATCTGATCTGTAGTCATAGCGAATGATATAAACGATTCCTCCCAGTCCTAGAAAGATAAAGAACAAATCCATATTTGAGCACCCACAGTCCAATATTTAGACGCAACCCGCCTTAAAATCCATTGTCTCGAAACAGGAGTGAGACAATGCATGATTAAAGGCGATACTATCGATACTAAGGTGTGTTTTTTTTAAGCTCTCTCGTATTGTTTTTTTTTTTTATTTATTATTTTTCGATCCATTGTGCCAACCAAAGGGCCTACAGATCGACGATAAAATATAGCTTCAGTTTCGAAATTGAGACGATTATAAAAAGTGCGGTCTGCTCTTTCCAATAAATTCGCATTACGGCTTGGTACTGATTTCTATTTTGGAGCACACCGGTTGTTTTATCCGTCTTCCGCTCGAAAATCGCCTCATTTGAGACGATCCACAGTGGTCTGAAGTAAAAAAAAAAAAAAAAAAAAAAAAAAAAAGTGGCCAAATTTAGTGGAAAAAAAGTTATTCAAAATCATCGTCTTCGACCTTTTAAGGTTAGTTTAAAACTTTAAAGTGACTTTTCTAGGTTAAAACATCTTTCTTAAAGTGTTTTCTGTTATTAAAATTGGTCTTGAAAGTTTATAAATGAGAAATTCAAACGAAATTTATTTTCTGATTTTGGCCTCTTTTTGACGATCTCAGACCACAGTGCGATGTTAGGAATAATAACGCAGAAAACAAGAGGTCTGCTTCTCACTGGAAATGTCAGTGTTATTTTAACGATGGTTTTTTTGTGTGGAGCATAACTCATGTTTCACAAACCCACATTGATTTCGGCTCTTGTTTCAATCAATTTGAGATTCATTTTTCTCCGTGGCTGAATGGCCTCAACGCAGACATCGCGGATGAAGGCGAGGGCCCCAATTTTCAGCCCGGGCTTCACAGTATGAAGTCAATTTGTGACGGGACCGGAAACAGTAGCAATTGTTTTGACACTTGTGCGTGGGCAGTTGGACAGGCGTTTTATCACTTATTGTCTTTCTACGGGGTGTTTTTTTTTCTTTCTTTCTTTCTTTCTTTCTTTCTTTCTTTCTTTGTTTCTTTGTTTCTTTCTTTTTTTCTACTTTATATTTAATACAGAGCTGCTGTTTTGCGTATAATTATAATGAAATTTTTCAATTCACCAATGATTCCACCGGTTGAAAAAAGATTACACAGTTCAGTTCAGTGTATGACTGTGTATAATGTATGAATGTATCTAAAGACCCTGGAAACACATCGTAGAATGTGTTGCGAAATTTTGCTACAGGCTTATTAATAGTTGAGTATGGGGTATTACCCTGTAAAAATAACGATTAGCGCACTAAAAAATCACGAAATCTACTCCTAAACTCACAAAATGCTTTAAAACGCGAGACCGTAATGGCGGCCGAGGCCGCGGTTTTCTTATGGTAGTTGTATGCTTCTTCTTCTTCTTGTGTGGTGTTGCGAGAACACCTAGTATAGATGGCGCTGATTGAAGATAGGGAACCCCAATGAAAACCGCGGCCCCGGCCGCCATTACGGTCTCGCGTTTAAAATCATTTTGTGAGTTTAGGAGTGGATTTCGTGAGTTTTTAGTGCGCTAATTGTTATTTTTACAGGGTTTTACTCCATTATCATCTTTTAATAAGCCTGTAGCAAAAGTTTGCAACAGCTCCATTCAGTGCATGACTATAATAAACTAAAATACTCGCATCTGTAATCTTTTCTCAACCGGTGGAGTCGTCGATGACTTTAAAAAACTTGCGGATATTTTAATTAATCAACGGAGTTTCCACCGATTAAGGAAAGATTACAGATCAGAGTATTTTCGAGCATTACAGTCATACACTGAACTGAACTGTGTAATCTTTTCTCAACCGGTGGAATCATGGGTGAATAGAAAAATAGCATTGATTGACGCAAAACGGCAGCCCTGTCGTAGAATGTCTCCAGAATTCCCTCGGAGTCGAAGAAGATATCAGCGATCATCAATATCAGCCCTTTCAGTCTGTATTGGTGGTCAAAAATTTTTCCCGAAAAAAAAAAAAAAAAATAATGAAAAGACTCAATAGGGCAACAATTTACAATTTTCCCTCTCATCGTTAACCCTTTCATACCTTCAGGTGTAAGGGGTCAAAAATTTTACCCATCGACAGCAGGGAGAGAAAGAGAGAGAGAGAAAAAGAGACAGAGAAAGAGAGAGAGAGAGAGAGAGAGAGAGAGAGAGAGAGAGAGAGAGGAGGAGGGGGGGGGGGGGGGGGGGAGAGATATGCCCGGCAACAACTCTGCTTCCGGCTATCTACAACCCGCCTCGATTCATAATATGGCAACGGGACGAAGACCCGCTGGGTAACAGGGGGCGAGGGGGGTGGGGGTTCAAAATGAATGAATTTTAATTCAATCAAGTTGAGGTCTTAGCTGTGAAGGAGCTTTTTGAGCGCTCGGAGGCGGTCGTCGTTGGAGGAATTGAGAAGTATGTAGCGGTGACGGTGGATGTCGATGGGGACGGAGAGGGTGAGGGGTGGGGGAGGGGAGGGGAGGGGGAGGGGGAGACCAATAATCAAGATCAGGGACCAAACCGCGAACTGGGATTGATGAATATTCAAATCAGGATAAGCGTCGGATGGGATCTACGCTGATCCCCCCCGCCCCCGTTCCTTCCACCAGCCCCCCCCCCCTCACCCTTCGCCATCCAACCCTTCTACCTAGACGATCGGTTGATGAGGAGGGGGGTATCGTTTGAGCCAGGGAGAGATTACGAGATGAGGGAAGGATGGACCCGTGTTTGATTTTAGCCGATGCAAAGAGCCTCGACGCAGTTGGTGAACGGTGATTGGTGAATTGGTGATAGTCGGTTGATGCGCGGTGAGGGATGGAGACGTTGACATTCGAATTCGAATGTTTTAGGAAGATCTGTGGCTATGCAAAAGCGGGGCTAGAGGTATTGCCTTATATTTGGCAACATCGTAATGGGTCTGTTGCAAACTTTTGCTACAACGACTAAGAGTGCGAATAATCTAATGTAAAATCGCCTGAAAATTTCATTGGTGGCATCAGAAAGTCATAAAATGCTATAATAAACTCACAAGAGTAGTTTAATGAAATCCAAGATGGCGGAGAAACATCGAGCAATTTGTATGCATGCACTACGAACATCCAAGGATAGCCAACCTCACGCAATATCGATCACAGCCAATCACAACGTAAACAAACAAATAACCTCTATTGTAGTGAAGTTTTCAAAGTTGGCCATACTTGGATGTTCACGGTGCATGCATAAAGATTGCTTGATATTTCTCCGCCATCTTGGATTTCATTACACACCCCTTGTGAGTTTATTATTGCATTTTATGACTTTCTGATGCCACCAATGGACTTTTCACGTGATTTTACCTTAGATTCCACACTCTTAATCGTTATAGCAAAAGTTTGCAACAGACCCATTCGTCCATTTAAACCTGTGAAATCAGTCGAACTGTCGAGGGTGCGCTGTGCGCTCCCTCAAATCGATATTTTACACGTGTTTAAATGGAAAAAGCGTATCGCATGCATTTAGTCCCTGCAGCTCTGACCTCCGAGGTCTTTGATGATCCTATAATGTCCATTTTTACTTTCTCACAACTAACAAAGTTAGAAATTGAGAAAGTATTGCGATGGCGCATATGTCTGTCTGTCCGTATCCCGGCATAACTTTTGAACCAATCGTCCAAAATGCATCAAAATTTTGCAGAGAAGTCGATTTTAACATTCTCCAGAGGGACTTTTTTTTTTTTTTTTTTTTTTTTTTTTTTTTTTTTTTTTTTTTTTTCGAAATTTGAAACTGTAGGCAAGTTATGGATGCTGATATACATAGGGACCACTGATATACATAGGGACCTGGAGATAGGTACTGTCAAGCAAGTTATCATGAAAATGGCGGGCAATCATGAAATGGCCCTTGAAATGCATCCTAATACACTAGTTGATGACTTGCTTGACAATTGACAATGAAACAATGACTAGAAGACTCAAACGAAGGAAGACGTAAATTGGCTTCAGGTCGCTTTCTTAAAGGATGAGACCTTTAATCTCATACCAAATAAATGTACTATATGATGTAAATATTTAGGACCTAGTCAAATAGAAATTAACTGCCGAAAGCAGTGTGCAATAGTTCAAATTATTATAGGAAAAAAATTGTAAGATAGTGTGTAAGCATTAGTGTCAATATGTAGGCCGTGGAAACATGTGCAAATAATAAAATAAAAAAAAAATAATAAAAAAAAAAAAAAGAAGTTATGGATGATTAAACATGTCCATTAAAATCAATGGGAAAATGGGTAAAATGGGTGAACATAAGGAAAAATTGGAAGGTTTCACATGTAGCTGTTTGAATTTTGATGAAAATTTACAAAAACAGTTTGCAACCAGCTCACTATAAAATTAATCCCTTAAGGAGGGTCTGGAGGTCTCCCCCAGGATATTTAGGGGGTCTAGAATTCCCTCACAGAGTAACAAAAGAGGGTCTGGGGGGTCCTTTAGAATAATTTTGATGTGAGAAAGTGTTCGTGCGGGGTATTCCCTACAGTTTATTTTTAAACATCTTGGGAAATTAACTTACACGCGGTAAATTTGTGACAACTTTTTTTTTTTTTTTTTTTTTTTTTTTTTTTTTTTTTTTTTTTTTTTAAGGGGGCTTCTTGAATTTTCAGTACGAACTAAA
>VMOF01000013.1:43857759-43990309 GCA_011764245.1 Trialeurodes vaporariorum | reverse complement strand
GAGAGAGAGAGAGAGAGAGAGAGACAGAGAGAGAGAGAGAGACAGAGAGAGAGAGAGAGAGAGAGAGAGAGAGAGATTCCTGTATCCGTAGATGCTCTCTTTTCGTGTAACCTATTCCAAGAGAGAGACGTCACCCATTCGCCCATCCCCTCTCCCTCTTCTTGCGATGTGCTCCGAGAGCTAATCTTGATCATATTTTTGCCCTAATTGTTCGGTCCCCCCCTTCCCCTCCGCACGCTTAATTAACCACGTTTTACAGTTGTTTGGTTTTGAGGGGAGGGTGTGGGAAGGGAGCGAAACGGGTGAGGAGGGAGGGGGAATGCAGCCACACGAGTAATTTTTTGGCTAATTGGCTTGACTCGTCATAAATTTGTCTTGTTAAGAAAGTACATACGTTTCTATTAAAATCTCTTTGCCTCTAGCTGTAAGATCGTTGTTTTTTTTTTGGCTCTATTTTTTGCTTTATTCCCCTCTTCTCTCGTCTGATATTTATTGAGGTTAGAATAATGACTCTTCAAAATTTAGTCGTTAATTAGTCGGGGGAAAAGGGTGTCTCTGAAAGTAGATTTTCCAAAAAGCAATTAAATTTTGGAACTTTTCAAAGATTCTCAAAGTGAGTCTGTATTGTTTTAGAATGAATTTAAGATATGCTTTTGAGCCACCTTTTTAGACAAATAGGACGGCTTTTTGCATCTTGAATTTGTCATGCATTTGTCTTGTTAGGAAAGTACATACGTTTCTATTAAAATCTCTTTGCCTCTAGCTGTAAGATCGTTGTTTTTTTTTGGCTTTATTTTTTGCTTTATTCCCCTCTTCTTTCGTCTGATATTTATTGAGGTTAGAATAATGACTCTTCAAAATTTAGTCGTTAATTAGTCGGGGGAAAAGGCAGTAGCGGCCCGTGAGATTTGGCAACCATGCATTTTTCCCACTTAAACTTAGGTAAAAAATCGATTCAAGCGGAGGCTGGCAGCCTCCTCGAGTTTCGATTTTTTTCCATGTATTCAAATGGGATAAAAACACTGTTGCCAAATCGCACGAGCCGCCACTGGGAAAAGGGTGTTTCTGAAAGTAGATTTTCCAAAAAGCAATTAAATTTTGGAACTTTTCAAAGATTCTCAAAGTGAGTCTGTATTGTTCCATAACAAATTGAAGGTATGGTTTTGAGCCACCTTTTGAGACAAATAGGACGGCTGTATGCATCTTGCCTTTGTCATACATTGCCATACATTTGTCTTGTTAAGAAATTACATACGTTAATTCTATTAAAATCTCTTTGCCTCTAGCTGTAAGATCGTAGTTTTTTTTTTTTTTTTTTTGGGCTCTATTTTTTGCTTTGTTCCCCTCTACTTTCGTCTTTTATTTATTGGGTTAGAATAATGACTCTTCAAAATTCAGTCGTTAATTAATCCGGGGGAGGGGGGAGGAGGTGTCTCTGAAAGTAGATTTTCCACAAAGCATCGTTAAATTTCAGAACTTTTCAAAGATTCTCAAAGCGAGTCTATGTATTTTGTTTCAGAGCAGATTAAAGATATGGTTTTGAGCCATCTTTTGAGACAAATGGAGCGGTTGGAAGGGTCTGAAATGTTATGTTTTTTACGAAGAAAATGGAAGTACTTGATGAGCTGAGAACAAAGATGACTTTGGTTTTCTAAATTTAGTCCCATTGTTCCGGTGATGAGATTTTGGCCCAAAATACATTGTTTTTAATGGGAATTCTGCTGAGTGACGTCACCACGCTCACGATTTTTTACAACTTTACACGTGCGTTTCTCCAAAAGCAGAACACTTGGGGAAAAAACCAAAGGCACCATTGTTTTCAGCTCATCAAGTACTATCAATTTTTTTTTTTTTTTATATACAAAAAACACAACATTATAGATCCTTGCAACCGCCATATTGCACTAAAGGCGCCACTGCTGCCCTGTAGAAAAGCCATATAGCAGTTGGTTCACCGGCGGATCCAACAATCTGGCAACCATACATTCCTCCCATTTGAACCTATGGAAAAAAATCGATTTTAGAAGGGGCTTTGTCCATTTTAGTCATCGATTGTTTCTCATACATTCAAATGGGAAGAATGCACAGTTGCCAGATTGCTGGATTCGCCTTTGGGTTAGGTCTGATGTTCTGGGCAAAAAAAAAAAAAAAAAAAAAAAAAAAAAAAAATTGACCCTCTGCATTAAGCTACCCAATTTGCCTCAAAAAACTGCTTAAAAACGTCATATTTTCACGTGTCCGTTTTGCAGGCTCGCGTCCAGCGAAAGAATCAAATCCCTGAAATCTCATTAAGTCAATTTAAAAATTTATATAACGGCCGGCCATCGCTTCTGTCCTCTCCTACCCCCTACCCATCTCTTTTTCCCCCCTCTCAGGCTCATAAACTAGGATACTTTATGCTTCGCGGGTGTTGTCATAAATCGCCGTTTAACCGATGTTTTTGGCCGTTAATTCGGGGGAATTGCCCGCTGCGTTCTCGTGTACACGGGCTTGGTGACACAAGAACACAGTCCTGTAGGGGGCGCCACCCAAAGTGCGTTTTTTTTTTTTTTTTTTTTTTTTTTTTTTTTTTTTTTTTTTTTTTTTGAGGACTCCGGAAAATATCATAATTCAAGTGACGCATTGCCCTAGCCTAGCAGCGTGCGTCTATGCGTTGGTTGGTGTAGGGATATTCTTCGCATACCTTATACCTCGTCCGGTGATTGATGTTCATTCGGGAGAAAACAGTGGCGCCTAAGTCGTACCTCTCGCACCCCGGCCTGCATGCCGGTACTCCAAACCCAATGAGCTAGCGACGCAGCGCACGATGGGTTGATTATTTGAGTTATTTTTTCCTACTTTTAAAAGTTTAATTCTGGTTTTGATTTGTTGAGGTCAGAGTTCAATAAACAAACGAGTCAGGTCGATGCCACTATCTAAAGATGTGGGTATTGTTGGTTGATCCTTGTGCAAAATTTGTAGAAAAAGTCAATGGTTGCAATTCCATCGCTATCCGTTCAGTACTAACCGATACGCACACTGAAAAAAAAAAAAAAAAAAAAAAAAAAATAAACAAAACAAAAAAAAAACAAAACAAAACAAAACAAAAAAGCAGGAAATACTCCACGAACACTTTCTTACATCAAAATTATTCCGAGGAAATTCCCCCAGACCCCCTTTTAATATTCTGGGTGAGATCCCAAAAGACCTTCCGCCCTTAAGAGGTTAATTTTACAATAGACTGGTTGCAGAGTCGGTTGTCTTTTTAGACGTATTTGAGATGCAACATGATTAGAATGAACAGGTTCTTCCATTGGCGGATCCAGCAATCTGACAACAGTGTATTCTCCCTCATTTGATTGCATGAGAAATAATCGATTTGTCATGGGGGTGTAGCCCCTCGAAGAATCGATTGTTAATCATACATTCAAATGAGAGGCCATGCATTGGCGGATCCAGCAATCTGACAACAGTGTATTCTCCCCCATTTGATTGCATGAGAAAGAATCGATTTGTCAAGGGGCTTTCGCTTCTCCAAGAATCGATAGTTAATATTACATTCAAATGAGAGGAATGCGCAGTTGCCAGATTGCTGGATCCGCCTATATGAGTTCTTATACAATGGGGCAGTTGCAAGGGTCTGAAATGTTGCGTTTTTTTTTATAAAGAAAATGAAAGTACTTGATGAGCTGAGGATAAAGACGCCTTTGTTTTGTAATTAAGTCCTATTGTTCTAGAGATGAGATGTTGACCCACAATACATTGTTCGAAAAGGGAATTTCGCGTAGTGACGTCATTTTTTACAACCTTACACGTGTGTATCTCCAAAACCGGGACACTTTAGAAAAAAAAAAAAAAAAAAACTAAAGGCATACCCTTGTTCTCAGTTCATCAAGTACTATCATGTTCTTTCTAAAAAAACACAAAATATCAGACCCTTGCAACTACCCCACTAACTTTTATCCGTAAAATACAGTGGGACCTATTTGTTGTAATCAGATAGATGTTTGTAAACGAGGATTTTAATCTATCGCAAAGTAGTCGTCAAACGTTTGCAATTTTATCATCAGACCATAAAGTTGCAAATATATGGCGCAAAAGTTGCAACGGAATGGCAACAAAATTGAAACTTTTCGGAGATGGCTTTTTTTTTCTGCCCTATACTTTTTGTGTTTGTGTCCCTTCCACCTTTGTCTATGTGTCTATGTATCAAAAGTTCCAAACTTTATTGCAACTTGAGGGTGGAAAATTGTCCATATTTTGTTAAAAAATTGCCATCGTCAAAGGCAATTTTTTATCAGCGCCTTCAATTCACAGCTTATGCAAAAACCTCACTATCGTGTAGGAATAGTTATCTCACAATAATAACTCCAATTTTTCCCGGCGCTTTTATGAGCCAGTGCTTGTTATTTTAAATGGGAAACAGACCTAGGAGCGGACCTGTTGATCTCGGGGGCTTCCTAACGCCAACATGACAAAGGGCTCTTTAATTGGTCTGTAGCAAACTTTTGCTACAATGATTAAGAGAGTTAAATCCTGTGTAAAATCGCCTGAAAAGTCCATTGGTGGCATCAGAAAATCATTAAATGCAATAATGTTATCTTAAGAGACGTTTAATGAAATCCAAGATGCCGGATAAATATCGAGAAATTTGAATGCATGCACCACGAACATCCAAGGATGGCCAACTTTAACAGCCTCGCTGGAGGTAGAGAGGTTATGTGTTTGTTTACGTTGTGATTGGTTGTGATCGATATTGTGAGGTTGGCTATCCTTGGATGTTCGTGGTGCATGCATACAAATTGCTCGATATTTCTCCGCCATCTTGGATTTCATTAAACGCCTCTTGTGAGTTTATTATTACCTTTTATGACTTTCTGATGGCACCAATGAAATTTTCAGGCGATTTTACATTAGATTATTCACTCTTAATCGTTGTAGCAAAAGTTTGCAACAGACCCATTACGATGTTGCCAAATATTAGGCAATACCTCTAGCCCCGCTTTGCATAGCAACAGATCTTCCTAAAACATTCGAATTCGAATGTCAACGTCTCCATCCCTCACCGCGCATCAACCGACTATCACCAATTCACCAATCACCGTTCACCAACTGCGTCGAGGCTCTTTGCATCGGCTAAAATCAAACACGGGTCCATCCTTCCCTCATCTCGTAATCTCTCCCTGGCTCAAACGATACCCCCATCCTCATCAACCGATCGTCTCGATGTTGTGAGGTTGGCTATCTTGGATGTTCGTGGTGCATGCATACAAATTGCTCAATATTTATCCGCCATCTTGGATTTCATTAAACGCCTTTTGTGAGTTTATTATTGCATTATATGACTTTCTGATGCCACCAATCGGCTTTTCAGGCAATTTCACGTAATATTTAACATTCTTAATCGTTGTAGCAAAAGTTTGCAACAGACCCATTGCAACATTTAGATTGAAAAATGCTACATGGGATGTGCAAAAACGCATCCAGTGATGGCGCCCTTAGAGCCTAGAGTTCGATTACCAATCAGAAATTGACTCTATATCCATTGCATCTATATACTGTCTTAACTCTCTACATGGATTTACTATGCAACAGACCCATTGCAACATTTAGATTGAAAAATGCTACATGGAATGTGGAAAAACGCATCCAATAATAGCGCCCTTAGAGTCTAGAGCTCGTTTTTACCAATCAGACATTGACTCTATATCCATTGCATCTATATGTATACTGTCTTAACTCTCTACATATAGGGACTTTACTATACGTAGGAGTCTCTGCTTTGTTCCTCTTCGTGGTCCAGAAATATTCGCAATTCGCATCACTGTGTCTCACGAATCCAAGAGGAGCATGTGTCGTGCATGTCTTTCTCGCTACCTGCCGCAGTCCTGCAATCGCCTAATTGATTTTTTACAGCTACCTCTCCTCCTCCAACTCATCCCTCCCTCCCCACCCCCTCGTTCTCACAGCTGAGCTCCGTGATGGATCGTTTGTAGATTATGTCGTTGGTGTTTTTGTCAATGAAGCGTTGTTGGTTGTTTTTGTTGGTATGTTTTTTTCTTTTTTTCTTTCTTCTTCTTTCGAGAGTAGCTCGCTCTAATTCTCGCCTGGATTTATGGACCTGCAGCATAGGTCTCGCTTGCTAATCCCTCTGTCTGATCTGCAGTGATGACGTCATTCGAAGCGGTTTCGTGAACAGTCGATTATCGCGGTCGGTGGCCGGGCTCTGCCATTTGATCGAGTACAAAAGTATCGATTATTCAGATTCGATCGAATCTTTTTCTTTTAAACATTCTTCGTTGAATTCATAATAATTTGAGTAATAATTCGTAATAATTTGAGGTTAGGGATAGAAGTAGGCAGACACTGCTACAAACAACAAACTGTTTCAATGTCGTAGTCAAATAAGAAGCCTTTTGTTGACGGTTCACTGAAAAAAATGGTGTAAAATTAACCATGAAATAGTAAAAAACCGGCACAACTTCAGGAAATAGTGGAATTTGCTATTTCCGAAAGTTGTGCCAGTTTTTTACCATTTCATGGTTAATTTTACACCATTTTTTTCTTCAGTGTGAGTGTAGAACTCTTTGTAGCTTCTTTACGGATACATTTATAGCGTCATTTTGTCGGTGTTTTTATAAACAGGCTTAGCTCAATTCAACGTTTCAAAATCTCACATCCTAGTTTCTTTCCTCAGTAGTGACCTTTAGGCTATAACCAGTCAATCTTCATGGAAAATTTTGAACGACTTTTTCTGGTCGTACATAAAATTATTGGAAAAAATTATAAGGGGACACTACACCCCTTTTTTCATTTTTTTTTTTTTTGTTCCTCCCTCTCAATTCTGTTTCTCACAAACTGTAGAAGAAACTCCCACGAACAATAGGGTGGTGTTGTTTTTTTCCTAGCTTAGTGGTAACTATTTTTAATCATTTTTTTTTTAACTAGAGAATCCAATGTAAAACTAGTTTTCCGTCAGTTTTTTAAAATCGGGACAGAAATATCTCCAGTTCTATTATAGCTACAGACTTCAAGTTTCTTTTTTTTTTTCTCTCTCTCTCTCTCTCTCTCTCTCTCTCTCTCTCTCTCTCTCTCTCTCTCTCTCTCTCTCTCTCTCTCTCTCTCTCTCTCAAAAGAAGCGGAATTTTATGCTCTATGTGATGACAGAAGCTCATTTAGATCAATGGAACGGTGAATTGTTCACAGAAGTTCAAAGTTAAAGATCCACGTTGAAAAATGTGATCGCGATACAATTTCTAGAATAAATACTTAGAAATTATTAGATTTCTTTAAAACATCTGTCACCACACAGAGCGCATACTTAGCTCCAATGCTGGCCATAGAACAAATCACTTGAGTCAGTACAGTTTGAGATCTTTTTCACCATTAGAACATTAATTTTAGCATTTTTCCTAATTTAAGGGGCATGTATGCAACCAGCTCCAAAAAAAAAAAAAAAATGGTGGGGATTAGATATGTATCTTTTCAAGCAGTCAGAGTAATTAGGGCAGTGGCGTCGCGTGCAATTCGGCAACAGTGTATTCTATCCATTTAAACTCATGTAAAATATCGAATTCAGGGGGTTCACAGTGCACGAGGAAAATTCGATATACTTAATGGGTTTAAATGGAGCAGTTGCATTGTTGCCAGATGGCACGCGACGCCACTGAATTAGGGTGACTTTTTTATTCGTTGCAGTACTCTTTTAGGAAAATTTACGGCTAGTTTTTCCGTTAGAAATGAAACAGTGTTGCGAGATTTCAGAACGTTGATTTCAGTGGCGAGGCAGGCGATTTGGCAACGTTCCTTCTTCCCATTTAAACACATTAGAAAGGTCAAAAAGCCTGGTCATCGCCGATGACTGAAGCGTTCGACTTTTTTGGTGAATTTAAATGGAGAAAGTGCATTGTTGCCAAATTTCACGCCTCGCCACTGGTTGGTTTGAATTTTGCCTCTTTGTATAACAACAACGACGATTTGTGGTGTTTGTCGGTAAATCTTTGACATCAAGGCGCGCAGTGGCGGCTCGTAAAATGCGATTCATGGAAGTCTACTCCATTTAAAACTAGAGAAAAGTGTCGATTTCTAGAGGGTTCAATTGCACCCCCTGATGATCGATACTTTTCTATAGTTTTAAATGGAGTAGACATCGATTTGTCGAATTTCACGAGCCGCCACTGAAGGCGCGTTAAAGGTAAGGGGGTGCAGGAAGCCGAAAATTAAGAGTGATGAAAACCAAATTCAAAAACCGGAAACAGTGTGCGTATAAATTGAGAGTGGGGTTTCGCAGGATTCGACGTTTTGGTTTTTAAGTGCGTTTCTGCTTGCGAGCGAAAAAAAAGGGGGGGGGAGAAGACGAGACTTCTGTGACGTCACCGGTGAAGACGCGATGGCGCCACGGAACTGCGGAAGAACGCGGTGTCGCGACGCATCAGACGGGACCGGTTCCGCTCTGAGCTGCGCCGCGCTGCGCTTGATGCCTGTGACAACCGATAGGGGTTGCGATTGGCGAAATCATAATGCGCATTGATGATAACGACGCACAGTGGTCATTTTACATTTTACGGCTTTTTTACATAGGAATTGATACTTTAAAACGCTGTAGCCGAAGTGTGCAATAGACCCAATATCATTCAATCGATTTATCATCAATATGACACTACACTACAGAAAAGAAAAGATCATTGAAGATTCAATCGATCGAATCTCGAAACAATCTATAGTGTAGCACAGGACGTTTACTGTTCCATTATTTTAGTCCATCTCTTGTTTGTTCGTTGTTACTAAACATTTACTTTCATTTCATGTCGCTCGTATCCTAATTGAATCATTGATTTGTTTCAGGTATGTCAGAAATTGAGAATTTCTTATGCATGGCCCTAATCACTGGTCGATACGGTAAGCTTTGAAAATTGATTTGCTTATAGAACTGGGTATAGACGTATACAACGAGGAACTGGCGCAATCAGGATCTCTTCCATCTCTCTCACTTCCCATTTGAATGTATAGGTAGGGAAAGGACAGAAAGAGGGGGTTTCATCCCGTTGTCCATTCTTGTCTAACATACGTTTCTTAATGGAGAAAAGAGAGAGATGAAGAAAGTCTCGTTGCACTGGCGCAACCAGGATCTCTTCCATCTCTCTCATTTCCCATTTGAATGTATAAATAGGAAAAGGACAGAAAGAGGGGGTTTTATCCCCTTGTCCATCCTTGTCCAACATACGTTTCTTAATGGAGAAAAGAGAGAGGTGAAGAAAGTCTCGTTGCGCTACTGCAACGAGGCATAGCAATAGAGAGGCTGATACATGTTTTAAGTCCTATCTCAAAGTGTGGCAGCGTGGGCGATCTGATTCTAAATTTGTTTGTCTCATATTTTTTTAACCTTAAATCAAAAATGGGGCTATTGCACACTTTTGCTGTAAGCGATTGAATAGTCGATTATGGCGTAAAAACCTCAAAAAATAACGATGGTGGCACTAAAAACTTCCAAAATCCACTCCTAAACTCAATAAACGCAGTTATTTGCACGAGCGTAATGGTGGCCAAAGGCACTAACAATGGGAGATTCCTATCTTAATTTCGTCACTCTTTATATGCTGACGACAAGGATGATTCACAGAGTAATGAGTCATGAGAGTGATGATCCACATCCGATGAATGGTACCGCAACACCAAGTGACACCGGTGTCAAATGAAAGTAGTCTCTTATTGGTCACTTCTTGATGGAGTTTCAGAATTGTTAGATGGGAATCTCCCATTGTTAGTGCCTTCGGCCACCATTACGCTCCCATAAATAACTGCGTTTATTGAGTTTAGGAGTGGATTTTGGAAGTTTTTAGTGCCGCCATCGTTATTTTTTGAAGTTTTTACGCCATAATCGACTATTAAATCGCTTATAGCAAAAGTGTGCTCTGTGCAATAGCCCCATTGCAATTAATCCAGTGGAAATTGGTTTCAAACAAAAGTGCAAGTGTTCAAGAGTGGCTATTTTGACTTGTCATTCCAATACAACTATCCAGTTTAGAAAATTTGAAAATGGGGCAGTTGCAATGGTCTGAAAGTTTGTGTTTTTTAGGAAGAAAATGATAGCAGAGTATACTTATCTTACACAGTAGCGAAACTCTATGTTAGAAAAACGGAAAATGCCCCCTGGTGATCGGAGGATGGAACTAACATCTTCCATTTGATTTGCAGTAGACGCGACGGTGGCGATGGCGCCCCTAAGTAGTCGGAGGATAACAACTCAATTTTCCCATTTGATTACATTGAAAAACGACATTCGCCAAAGCGCTCCTATAGAGTTTCGCTACTGTATAGGATATGAGTATACTGTGAATGAAAGTACTTAATGAGCTGAGAACAATGGTACCTTTGGTGGTTTTGGAGATACACACGTGTAAAATTGTAAAAAATCGTGTGCGTAGTGACGTCCCTCCGGCGCGGAATTCACTTTCAACACAATGTATTTCGGGTCAAAATCTCATCTCCGGAAAAATGGGATTTAATTAGAAACAAGGGCATCTTTGCTCCCAGCTCATCAAGTACTTACATTTTTTCCCATAAAAAACACAATATTTCAGACCCTTGCAACTGCCCCATTTGGCTTGTTTCTGTTATGCGTAAGTTTCTTTATCATGCGAATCCTACAAAGAGAAACAGTTTTATCAATTTCTGTGTCTACACTCCATAAAGCCACCCTCAAACACTTGCACTATTGTTTAAAACCAATTTCAAGTGAATTTGTCACATCTTTCTTTTTTAAGTTTAAAAAAAAAATTAGGCAAATAAATCGAGCTCCTATAAAATGTCCATAAGAGATCCCAATTATGGCTGCCTCATTGGTGCTTCAAAATACGTCCCATAAATCCTCTCTTTTGCAAAAGTAAGCATCAAAAACGACATAAAGTGTCCGCGACATTCACCATCCATCCATCAGTGTTAATTTAACTAACTTTTAGTGTTTTAGAATAATTCCACGCCTACAATTTCACTTCATCGTCGCTACCTTATGTATTTTGAGACGCTGATTTTCAAAAATGCTGTCAGTTTTCATTAAACTGTCCGAGATTTTACGTAAATACGAAATCACGTCTTCTTAGCAACAAATTTGAAATTCTGGAAAAAGTACGAGTTTTCAGTAAAAACTAAGGCCGAATTCGAAATCAGCACGTCAAAAAAATACGTGGAGAATTCTGCGATATGGGTGAGAAAGAGGTATCTTATGATAAGAAAACCTGGTTTTATGTTCATAACAGCCGGACACACTACGTCGTTAAGGCGTAAAAATTCTTTTGCAATAGCCCGTTGGTAATCGGGGTCATGTGATTTGTGATAACTATATAGGTAATCTCAGAAGAGGAACCCTGGGGCATCTGGTGGATGAGGTATAGTTTTGCGGTGTCTCTCACCATTCACCGAGCACCAAGCCGAGTGCCCCGGACCCCGGTGCTCCCTTGAAAGGTGACACAACCCGGTGCGGCTGACGCCCAAAACACCGGTCACTCACTTCGTTTCAAACATTTTATGGTCGTTTTTTTTTTCTTTTTTATCGCCAATGGTGCCATGCCCCGTTCCTTTCCTTCGGTCCGTTTTACTCCACGAGGGTCTGGGTAGTTTTAAAAGTGTTAGTCCATGTGAAATTTTCTGAACCCCTAAAGCATAGGGGTGGTTTTTGAGCTGTCTGGCTTCTGGAATTAAATGTTCAAAGTGAAGGTTGTAAATTAAATAAGTAAAAAGGGCAGCGGTTGCGTCATTAACGTCTGGGTGGTACGGAGCCCTTATTTTTTCGCAGTTTCCGTCTGAAACGCTCGTAACTTACTCGATTTTATGGTTCTCGGAAAGTGGAGCTGCTTTTGTTTCCAATATTAACGGTCATTAGGAGATGGTTATAATGAAGGTCTGTTTTAGTCGGCTGTCCTACGGATTTGAAGGCTGATTTTGGTGTAGACTTTTCTTTAGCCTGGTCGAGTTTACTCAAAACAACCGAAGAAAAAAAAATACAAATTACAAAATTCGGAAAATTTCTTTGAGCTTACACGCACAGATGAATAGAAAAAATGCTGTGGTAGCGCTAAGAAAATCTATTGTAGAAAAATGACCTACCAAAATACCAGTGGCGGCGCGTGCAATCTGGCAACAACGTCTTCTCTCCATTTAAACCTATGTAAAACAATCGATCTTCAGGAGGTGCAATTGCACCCCCAAGATATCGATACTTTTGCATAGGATTAAATGGAAAATGTGCATGGTTGCCAAATTGCACGAGCCGCTACTGCAAAATACTGAAGTAGAGCTCAGTGGCGGCTACTTGGCAACAGTGTCTCCGCTCCATTTGAATGTATGTAAAACACTCGATTGCTGGTGAAGCGCTGCTTCACTTTCGAATCGATTGTTTTACATACAATCAAATGGAGGGATGACATTGTTGCCAAATACCACTGGTAGAGCTAACCAAAGGTTTTGTACGCCTAACTAATGAGGTTTTGCTGGGTGAACCAAAGATTTGGTTGGTTCAACTGGAGTCTTTTTCTACCCAAGGTTTTGTCAGCGCTACGAGAGTTTGTTTGTTTGTTTTGTTTTTGTTTTTTTGTTTTGTACACGGAGATATTCCGATGATCGCCGGTTACAAGCATATCTGTTTTAAGATCTCAATAAATAATGACTTGTTGAGCAGCGTGACGTGGTGTCTACGATTTGAACTAATCGGCCCTGGAATCCTCTTAAATAGACAGAGAGAAAAAAGACAAGTCGGTTTCCCGATGTGCCACTGTGTAATAATATGGTAGGCTACGCAGTTGGAAGAGCTTCTTAAATCGTACTAGCTGTCGTTTTAAGATAAATAATTCCACTCGGAAAACTTTTGTGGAGCACTCATTTGCCTCCTGAGAGGATGAAAAAAAAAATCTAAATTTTGCCAAAGAAAAATGTATATTCGCGAAGCATTTAAAAGAAAAACGCTCCGTTGACAAGTAATGTTGACACTTGAAAGGGAGAGAGAGAGAGAGAGAGAGAGAGAGAGAGAGAGAGAGAGAGAGAGAGAGAGAGAGAGAGAGAGAGAGAGAGAGAGAGAGAGAGAGAGAGGAGAGAGAGAGAGAGGAGAGAGAGAGAGAAAGAGAAAGAGAGAGAGAGATGAAGAGGGGGAGAGAGAAAGAGAGAGAGGGAGAGAGAGAGAGAGAGATAAAGAGAAAGAGAGGGAGAGAGAGGGGGTTTGAGGTAGGAGACCCAAAAATCACCTAGAACAAGAGCCTCGTCGACCACGGACATAATATAATTTCTCTCTTTCTCGAATTTCAATCTATCCCTCGATAAAACCAAAGTGACGAGACAAGAGCGGAAAGAGAGAATGGAAAAATATATATATATATATACCATGCCAAGTCGTAGCGAAAATTTTGAACCATGAATCAGAGCCAAACTGAATTTATTTATTTCGCGGCAATGTGAGTGAATTTACATTTACAAGAAGATCGAGCTAACATCGGAACGCGTGGAAAAAGGAAAGCTGGAAGAAAAGACGAAAGAGAGAGTGAGATAGAAACGGAGAGAAATAGAGAGAGAGAGAGAGAAAAACAGCCGGTCGGAGCGATTTAAACAAACACCTATTTAGAACCCCCACCACTCAATGGATCGGATCTTGACGTTTTCTGGATATCGCTATACATATAGATTAGGGGCGGGCCCGCACTCCACAGGAATGCATATAGGGTGGGGGGATTTCGGAACGTAATTGAGGGGTCTGGGGAACGACCCCCCTCCCTCCCTCAGTTGACGGTAGTTTAGGGTCCTCCCTCAGAAAATTTTGAAAATTAAAGGTTTCTTAAAGCTATTTTTTAGCTTTTTTCACTCTCTTGGATCCCCAAGATTCAAACTCCTTTGAAGTTATTTTTGTTGTTAGTTTCTTTTGGTCGCATGGGGGTTCTTGCAAACTTTGGCTACAGGTGATTGTAGAGTTGATTCTTGCTTATGAACCAGCGAAAATCACAAAAATTACACTTGAAGAGGCTGAAACTCAGAAAACAGCAATATTGTAATACGGCGGAGCTACGCAGATATCATGAGAGTTTCCTGTATATTTTGTCACTTTCTCTACAGAAACGCAGAGATACGTCTCAAATTAGATATCTCCCATGATACCTGCGTGGCTTAGCCATCAAGCTCGATTCTGAGAGCGAATTTTATGATTTTTTAGTGCACTCATCGTCTTTTTTACAGGTTTTTATGCATATATTCAGTCTTCCATCACATGTTGCAAAAGAGTCTCACTATTTTTAGCTTTCACTAGAAATTTTGTGAAAGTTTAAGCGGATCTGGAGCTGTTTCTGGGCTCCTTTTAACCACCTAGATCCTTAATTTTCTGAAATGTCTTGCGCGAAAAAGTTTCTGAATTGAAGCTTTCCTGGATCTAAGTTCAAGCACCTTTAGACCTTATCAACTGGCTGTCCGAGCTTAATTTCCTGGATAGCCTCTTTTTTTTTTTTTTTTCTTTAATTTTTAAATCAAACATCCTTGATTTTGATTGTTCTAAATCTTTTTTAATACGCTAAAAGGCATACTGCCAACAGACTCAATTTAAGACTTTTCTAGGGTAATTTCAGTGATTTTCACTGGTTTTTACATCAGCTTGGCGTATTAATTTGCTCACTGCAAAAGTTTGCGAGAGCCTCATTTTAGTCAATTATTCATGGTTCTTCGAAAAACGATTTTTTTCCATCACTGATCTGTACAATACCGTTGGACCTCTTCGTTTGTAAAAAAAAAAAAATTATGAAAAGAAATTCACAAAAACGCATCCAATGGCCGCGCCCGTAGAGCCCAAACCCCACTGACCAACCAAAGGTTGACAACCCCCGTGTCTTAACACTATACATACAGAGACTCTATAGCTATTCCCAACTTTTTCAAAGCCAAAAGTTTGTTTTCTTGTCCGGAAAATTCCACATTTCAACCCAGAGTGCGCCACCCGTCCAAAACGCGCTAATCAAAGCAAAAAAAAAAAAAAAAAATAGAAACCCCCCCCCCCTTTTTTAAAGACTGAGGATCGGCAAAGATTTAAACAGACACCTATCGAAAGACACCCCACCTCCTTTCTCCTCATTGGGGGTAGAAATGAGGATTAGTATGAGGCGCGGTACATTACCCCCTCCCCTCTCCTCCTCCTCCCCTCTCCTCCTCCGTACAATATTCATAAGATCGGTGCACATTGGAGGAAAATAGCCGTCGAGAGGGGGGGAGGGGGGAGAGGTGAGGACATTAAAATAAATGATAACATGCATCTTGAGACTCGGGCCGGTCGGACATAGCGCGTAGCCATGGATATTGTCTTTCTCTCTCTTTCTCCCGCATTTAAATGCATGTGTTGGAAAAGGATGGGGATGTGGGGCTGTCATGTCACTTCAGCCCCTGTTTCTATCCTTTTCTAACGCATGCTGTCAAATGGGCAGAGAGTGAGAGAAAGAGGGAGAGAGAGAGAGAGAGAGAGAGAGAGAGAGAGAGAGAGAGAGAGAGAGAGAGAGAGAGAGAGAGAGAGAGAGAGAGAGAGAGAGAGAGAGAGAGAGAGAGAGAGATGGCTATGCCGGGTCGGAGGCTCGGAATCAATAAGACGAAGATAAATTAACTGGATCGCAAAACTTAAATTATGCGTGGCATCCTTTGAACTGAAACTGAACTAAACATGGTGATGATGAAGGTATGGTAGGGGTCGGGGGAGGGGGGGTTTAAGAAAAAGGAAGAGTAAAGTGTCGGTACTATATTAATTACCCTCTCCTTGCGTTCCCTCCCCCCCCCCCCGGTAACCTAACCTATAATGTGGAGCGAGCTTATAGCGACGAGGTGGACTTGGACCGCGGGTCTCGATCTCGCGTCACCTGTAACCTGTAAATCTGGTCCATGGGTCCATGGTCGGATTCGTGGACAGTTTCGAGGTTGCCAGTTTCGTATTTCGAAAATGATGATGCTGGGAAAGATGGGGAAAAGAAAATTTTAGGGGTCAGTGAAAAGTGTGTCCTATCGGTTTCAGGTCAGGGCAGCAGGTGGGGAAAAGCACTTCTATCTTTTCGTTTTTGTTTTTTATTTTAAAATAGGTCCATAAGGAGGATACTGATAATAGGGAGAAAAAACATTCTGCATTTAACGACGTTTTTGTTGTTGCTCCTTGAGTTCTCCAGGAGAGTCAACATTTATGGATGTGGGGAAAACATTCATTTTTTTCAAACATTTCATTTATAACAGTGGGAAAAACATTCATTTTTTCAAACATTTCATGTATAACAGTGGGAAAAACATTCTGCATTCAACGACTCTTTTGTGTTTGCTCCCTGAATTCTCCAGGAGAGTCAACATTTATGGATGTGGGGAAAACATTCATTTTTTCAAACATTTCATTTATAACAGTGGGAAAACATTCTGCATTCAACGACTCTTTTGTGTTTGCTCCTTGAATTCTCCAGGAGAGTCAACATTTATGGATGTGGGGAAAACATTCATTTTTTTCAAACATTTCATTTATAACAGTGGGAAAAACATTCATTTTTTCAAACATTTCATTTATAACAGTGGGAAAACATTCTGCATTCAACGACTCTTTTGTGTTTGCTCCTTGAATTCCCCAGGAGAGTCAACATTTATGGATGTACCAAATCGCATGGCCAATGGGGCTCTTGCGAACTTTTGCTATAAGCAAATAAATATTCAAATCGAATGTAAAGACCAGCGGAAATCACGCAAATCACACTAAGAAAGTCTAAAATTCAGTAATAATAACTCACATAACTGCTTTAACGGCATCAAGAGCGTAATGGCGGTTCAACATAGGTATCACGGGAGATTCCTGTCTATTATGTCACTTTCTACGGAAACACAGAGGCATGTCAGGAATCTCTCATGATACCTGCGTCTCTCCGCCACAAATCCCGATTCTGAGAGTGAATTTTGTGATTTTTTAGTGTATTCATCGTCATTTTTACAGGTTTTTATGAATGAATCAACTCTTCAATCACCTGTAGCAAAAGTTTGCAAGAGCCCCATTGGCTAAACGTTTTTTGTTTCCAAAATTTTTTGGGAAGATGGGGCTTAGCTCCCCCCCCCCATTTTCGCTTATGGCAACGTGCAATTCTCAATGTATGCACTTTGAAAACATTTCGATTTCCTTTGAAATTAAAATAATCGGCGTTACCATAGTGACAAATCCTCTCTTCTAAAGACTGATTTGCTGCTCGGAGGTATTTTACTATGCTGACGATTTCACTTCTAGACTACCTTTTGACCGAGACCTCCTGATTTCCTCACATTTTCTGTTCAAATAGCCGAAAAAATAAGATTGCATGCTAAATTACGGAACCACGCTGAGAATATAGACAATCAAACCCCAATTAACTTCCTAAAACATTCAATTTCTCGGTTTTCAGTAACGTTGACTGAAAATTTGTTTCAATATTGATGCTTTTTCGGTAATCGCCGTGTGACGCCGTGTACTATAATAGATGCCTACTCGAAATTATCTACCTGTCTTCTTCCTCTATTGAAACACACATGAGTTAAACAAGGATAGATGGAGAGGACGATAGAGAGAGTAGATAAGAGGTCCAACGTTCTTTGACTTTTCCTCGAAAGAGCTTGATTCAAAATGGGGGTTTTTCTCCCCCGCACCGATTTTTCTGAAACTTTGTATTTTGATAGTACTTGATGTAAGTAGTCTTTTTTTTCAAATAAAGTTTTTCCAAAAATAATTAGGGGAGGAGTTACAGTGTTGCAAAGTTGCACCTTTCAAAAATTCAGAACTTTCGCGTAAATCATCCAATTGAAACGCGGTTTTCACCAAAAGATGCGGATTGTAAAGCACTTTTATGTCATTCAAACGAAATTCAATTTCAATAATTTTTGACTTAGTTATCGTCATTTTTGTGATTTTTAGGCCACTCAAAATCTACTTAAAGTGAAATAAAAAAAAATGGTATTTTTTAATTTTGACCGGGTTGTAATATGTTAATCCTCTTTAAATTCTGCGTAAAATGAGCCCAAGCAGAATGCAAGGCGATTTTTTGTTCCGGAGTTATGCATTTTTTAGTAAGCGAAAAACGAGTTTTTTAGGGTACCCATGAGCGTTCGATAGATAGGCTCAAGTCAAATAAATGGAAACTGTATTTTTTGATTTTGATCAACTTGAAATATGTTATTCCTACTTAAATTTTGCGTAAAATGAGCCCAAGCAGAATGTGGGGCGATTTTTAGTTGCGGAGCTATGCGCGTTTTAGTAAGCGAAAGTCGAGCGTTCTATGGAGAGGCTCAAAGACGTGGGTAGCCCGGGTAGCCTCAACCACTCGACTTTCGCTTACTAAAACGCGCATAGCTCCGCAACTAAAAATCGCCCCATATTCTGCTTGGGCTCATTTTACGCAAAATTTAAGTAGGAATAACATATTTCAAGTTGATCAAAATCAAAAAATACAGTTTCCATTTATTTGACTTGAGCCTATCTATCGAACGCTCATGGGTACCCTAAAAAACTCGTTTTTCGCTTACTAAAAAATGCATAACTCCGGAACAAAAAATCGCCCTGCATTCTGCTTGGGCTCATTTTACGCAGAATTTAAAGAGGATTAACATATTACAACCCGGTCAAAATTAAAAAATACCATTTTTTTTTATTTCACTTTAAGTAGATTTTGAGTGGCCTAAAAATCACAAAAATGACGATAACTAAGTCAAAAATTATTGAAATTGAATTTCGTTTGAATGACATAAAAGTGCTTTACAATCCGCATCTTTTGGTGAAAACCGCGTTTCAATTGGATGATTTACGCGAAAGTTCTGAATTTTTGAAAGGTGCAACTTTGCAACACTGTAACTCCTCCCCTAATTATTTTTGGAAAAACTTTATTTGAAAAAAAAGACTACTTACATCAAGTACTATCAAAATACAAAGTTTCAGAAAAATCGGTGCGGGGGAGAAAAACCCCCATTTTGAATCAAGCTCTTTCCCCGCCAGCAAGCATTTAAAATACAGTAAAAATGAAAAGAGGGAAAGTACCAAAATGGAGGTAGATTTAAGAAGAATGCGGTAACTGGAAAATTGTGGGATATTTGGTCGTTAAACTGAGGAATACATTAAGGAATGATTAAATTGGCGATCAATTCAACCTTTTTTCAGATTTTCTCTAGCGTCAATAGTTTTTTGAAAAAAAAACAAAAAACAAAAAACAAAAAGAATACAATAATGATACTTACTTTTGAGACGACCCTCCTAAATGTAAACAGCCCTTGTATGAGGTGTAAGCTTTCCGTCTGGTGATGGCTTCAATTTTCCCCTTGCCACGGCAACCCCGCACGGCAGCGTGGACGTAAGATCCTTGAGCAGCCGGTAAGTCTGCGGAAAGCGAAAAGAAAAGACATGTCTTGGCACAAGAATCGATCTATAATCCACGCAAACTCAGGCCCTATTCAACGCTCTGCTGTCAGATTTAGGGTCAAAATCAGGTTTTTCTACGCTGAATCAAATAATTAATTGGGAAGACCTACCTTACATGATCTGAAGCTAGGCGGTAGATTCAGGGATTTCTTTTTCCCTATATACTCCTATTATAAGTACGCGCGATATATATATAAGTTGAGCGGATCCAGCAATCTGGCAACTGAGCAATATTCCCATTTGAATGTATGATAAACAATCGATTCTTAAAGGCTTTGACTAATCGATTATTTCTCATGCAATCAAGAGGGAGAAAGGCAATATCCTGGCTACTATATACGGCTATGTTCGTACGAGTCATTCGTTTTCGTAACTCGATCCCTAATTGACCGAATGGAGCTGTTGCAAACTTTTGCTACAGGCTTATCAATTGTTGAATATGGGGTAATACCCTGTAAAAATAACGATTAGCGCACTAAAAAATCACGAAATCCACTCCTAAACTCACAAAATGCTTTTAAACGCGAGACCGTAATGGCGGCCGGGGCCGCGGTTTGCATTGGGTTTCCCTATCTTCAATCAGCGCCATCTGCAGGAGGTAGTCTCGCAACACCACACAAGAGTAAGAAGAAGCACACAATTGCCATAAGAAATCCGCGACCTCGGCCGCCATTACGGTCTCGCATTTAAAAGCATTTTGTGAGTTTAGGAGTGGATTTCGTGATTTTTTAGTGCGCTTATCGTTATTTTTACAGGGTATTACCCCATGATCAACTATTAATAAGCCTGTAGCAAAAGTTTGCAACAGCTCCATTGTTGACGTGCGCGGAACACTGTTTCAAGAAGCGCCTTCAGTTACGGGGTCAGGCAAAATAAACACCTCGGAGTAGGAATATTTAACTATCCCCTAAATTTTTAGCGAGGTTTAGCTTTTGATTTGTTCTGCAGGCTGATTCTCCCTATTTGGACGAGACGAGACGAGATAGCAAGTAACGATGAATCCCATTGGTTTAAACGGCGTCACGTGACACATTTGAAGTCATTGGAGCGAGATTGGCGCAAGCTTTGAGTCATGATTTTGAAAACAATGACTCGGAGCTTGCGCCAATCCCGCTCCAATGAATTCAAATCTGTCACGTGACGCCGTTTAAACCCAATGGGATTCATCGTTTCTTCGTATCTCGTCTCGTCTCGTCCAAATAGGGAGAATCAGCCTGCTGGTAACCTCAACCTGGATTGTTAAGAGTTGAATTGCGACATCCCCTAGCCTAGGATCGTGGGTCCATGACAATTTTTGGGGATGTCTTCTTAATTGTTCCGATTTCTTTTCTTTTCTTTTCTTTTATTTTCTTTTGTTTTCTTTTCTTTCCCTCTTTATTATTTTATTTCGGGGAAAAAGGGAATTTTTTTGTGTAGAAATCTTTCAACTTGGCGTGAATTGCAAGCATCAGATTTTGCCCCTCTACCCCTCCAAGAGAGGTTAAATGACACATCTGTGAGAAAGAGAGAGCGAGGAAGCGGGAGTGAACGAAAGAGAGAGAGAGAGAGAGAGAGAGAGGGAGAGAGAGAGAGGAGAAGGGGGAGAGAGAGAGAGAGAGAGAGAGAGAGACAAGACAGACAGACAGAGAGACAGAGACAGAGAGAGAGAGACAGAGAGAGAGAGAGACAGAGACAGAGAGAGAGAGACAGAGAGAGAGAGAGAGACAGAGAGAGACAAAGAGAGACAGAGAGAGACAGAGAGACAGAGGTTCTTGGATACGCCCATATGTCGAAGCCGTAGATTTGGCATCGCTGATTCGCCGACTGTCGAACGAACCATAAGGCAGGACCGTCCCCGTAAACGCGCGCTATCGATGCCGATGTACCGACGGAGAAATGAAGGGGGTTTCCAGTCTAATATCGGGTGGGGCCTCCGGGGAGCCGAAGGGGACAAGGGAAGGGAAATTCACGGTGAAAAACATCGATTTTTTTGCGATATTTATTCGATACGCGAACCTACTTCTCCCCCCCCCTTCCCCCTTGCGTCGCTCGTCCCATCCCTCAGATGAAGAAACATTAAAATATACACTTTCGCAGTTCTCGGCCTCTATGCGGAGGATACATACGCGCATAGCCGTAGCCAGGTTATTGTCTATCTCTCTCTCTCAGCCCATTTAAACGCGTGTGTTAGAAAAGGACAGAAAGAGGGGCTGAAGTCACGTGACAGCCCCTATATCCATCCTTTTCTAACACATGCGTTTAAATGGGCTAAGAGAGAGATAGACAATGTCCTGGCTACGGCTATGCATACGCGCATCCTATCCCGCGCATGCAGGCACGCACGCGTGGTAGCGCTGGCACGTGCGCAAAAAAAGAGAAGAAGAAGAACTATCACGCGCATGCGCTTTTGTGAGGTTGGAAATCTCCGCGCGGAGCTTGTCGATAAGATTGAAGTCGTTGATTTATCTATCCATGTATCGCACCGTGGAAAGAGGGTCATGAGTTGTGTGCCTCGCCTTTTTTCTACTCCTTCTTCTTTTTCTTTCTCTTTTTTCTTCTTCTTTTTTCTCTATCTCTTATTCTTCTCGTTGACTTCGAGACTAGGGTTGTGTGATAACCCGATTTTGGATATGGCATGTGCAGTTTTGAAAGGATGTCGCTTTTCGGTAAATAGGTGAAATCATCGATGGTTAAAATAAACTGTAGAGAATCCCACGAACACTTTCTCACATCAAAATAATTCGGGGGGGGGGGGGGGGGGGTAAACTCCCTTATATTTTTTGGGGGACCCCCCAGATACCCTTCTATTACTCTGGGTGAGACCCCCAGACCCCTCTTAAGAGGTTTTTGCAGTAGGCTGATAGCAGAATGTTTTTTTTTTTTTTTTTTTTTTTTTTTTTTTTTTTTTTTTTTTTTTTTTTTTTTTTTTTTTTTCAAATTTTCATCCAAATTCAAACAGGTATATTTGAAATAGCCCGATTTTTCACTGCGTTTACCTGTTTCACCCATTTTTCTCTAGTTTTCCATTGATTTTAAAGGAAACCTTTTATCCTCCACAACTTTCTTACAATTTAAAGTTTTGAAATAACAGAAAAACTCCCTCTGGAAAATGTTAAAAGTAACTGTTCTGTAAACTTTGGATGCATATAAAACATTGGTTCAAAAGTAATGCTGGGTTATAGACACTAGACAGATATACATATGCGTCAGTCACGGCGCGTGCAATCTGGCAACAACGTTTTCTCTCCGTTTAAACCTAAGTAAAACAATCGATCTTCAGGAGGTGCAATTGCACCCCCAAGATTTCGATACTTTTGCATGGGTTTAAATGGAAAATTAGCATAGTTGCCAAATTGCACGAGCCGCAACTGATATGCGTCATCGCAATACTTTCTCAATTTCTGACTTCGTTAGTTTTGAGTAGAGTCCCTATAGGTAGAGAGTTAAGACAAGAAGGTAGTCAACTTCGGATTGGTCGACGAGTTTTAGGCTCTACAGATGCCGCCATTGGATGCGATTTTGCACTTTTGTTTACAATCGCAGTTGTTTACCAACGGTATTTTGCGGACATAGAGTTAATTTTTGACGAATCTGTTCATTTTAATCATGATACACCTCAAGAATGTCTATAAATCCCAAAAGAATCTTTCAAAGCGTAAATATATGTCGATCCACAAAAGCAGTAAAAGATTACATCGTTAGAAATTCAGCGGCACTGTAATCTTTGCAGAGGACGAAAACACAACAACGGCCCTCAGAATGTAAACAAATGTGCAAAATCGCATCCAATGGCGGCGCCCGCCCATGGTTTCACTTGTCTTAACTCTCTACATATAGGGACTCTAGTTTTGAGAAAGTCAAAATGTCATTAAATATACACAATGCAAAAGCTCTGAAAGAGTGCCACAAAATCGAAGTCATTCTGAAGGTTTTTTTTTTTTTTTTTTTTTTTTTTTTTTTTTTTTTTTTGCGCGGGAGATGATTTTTAAGCCAAAAAAAAAGTCAACAACTGCACCATATATATTTCCCATTTTAGCAGAGCTCTGTGGTTTTTGTTTTTGTTTTTGTTTTTGTTTTTTTGTCTGTCGTATGAAACAGGAATAGGTATTAATTTTGTGTCACCAGTGTTAAGGAACCGTGATGCTGAGTGTCTGGTGTCCCTTCCGCAATGAACACATTGCTATCCGTGTCATCTCTAATGAGCCCGGAGAATCCTTGACGCCCTCTTTCCCTTCTGCATGAGAGTGAGAGTAGGGATCTCATGATCCTCGTGACATGAGCCTCGTCCCCTCAAGTTACCCATTCATTATTCCGTTCATTCAACGTCTTAAAAACGAGGTGAAGCAATAGAGAGGCTGATACATGTTACAGTCCTATCCCAAAGTCAGTGGCGTAGCGTGCAATTTGGCAACGCTGTATTATGTCCATTTAAATCCACGTAAAAAGTCGAATGCGAAGATGTTCACCGAACACCCAATAGTTAGATCTTTTTCACAGGTTTAAATGGACAGACCGCAATGTTGCCAAATTGCACGCTACGCCACTGCTCAAAGTGTGACAGCATGGGCGATCTGAATCTGAGGGCCGATCATTTACTTCATCGTTAAACCGATCGATAAGACTGTCTATGAGTGATACTATTGGTCGAAAATTGTAAAACTTGGCTGTTGCTATGGTAACCATCGTTAAGAGTCTCGTTTTGTAAAGGCTACTCATGAGTAACCTTTAAAAAACGGACACTATAACGATGGTTACCATAGCAACAGCCAAGTTTTACAATTTTCGACCAATAGAATCACTCATTGACAGTCTTATCGATCGGTTTAACGATGAAGTAAATGATCGGCCCTCTGGTTTGTTTGCCTCATACTTTTGAACCTTAAATCAAAAGTTGTAATTAATCCAGTGGAAATTGGTTTTGAACGAAAGTGGAGGTGTTTTAGAGTGGATATCTGAACACATAATTGTATTACAATCATCCATGTGAGAAAATTTGGCTTGTTTCTGGTTTGTGCCACGAGCTAGGTACATCAATGAAGAGGCTGATACGTGTTGTAAGTCTCATCCCAAAGTGTGACAGCTTGGATGATCAGGGTTTGTTTGCCTCATATTGTTTAACATCAATTTAAAAATTGTAACTAACCCAGTGGAAATTGGTTTTAAACGAAAGTGCAAGTGTTTGAAAGTGGCTATCGGGACACAAAATTGGTCTGTTGCAAACTTTTGCTACAGTGATATAGAGGGTTCAATCTTAAGTAAAATCATGTGAAAAGTCCGTTGGTGGTATCAAAAAGTCATAAAATGCAGTATTAAACTCACAAGAGGCGTTTAACTGAAACCCAATTTGGCGGTAAAATATCGAGCAACCTGTGTGCGCGCACCGTGAACATACATGATGGCCAACGTTAACAACCTCACAGCATCGGGGGTTTTGGGTTTTTGTTTGCGTTGTGATTGGTTGTGATCGATGTTGCGAGGTTGGCTATCTTGGATGTTCATGGTGCTTGCGTACAGGTTGCTCGATATTTTACCGCCATCTTGGATTTCAGTTAAATGCCTCTTGTGAGTTTGTTATTGCATTTTATTACTTTCGTCTGCCACCAATGGACTTTTCACGCGATTTTACATGAGATTGGTCACTCTATAGCGCTGTAGCAAAAGTTTGCAACAGACCCATTTTAATACATTTTTCCGCTGTGAGAAAATTTGGCTTGTTTCTGTAATGTGTCAGTTTCTTTATCGTACAAATCTTTCCAGAAGAAACAGTTATATCGATTTGGCTTTGTGTGTGCAGACAGGCACCCTCACTTTCGTTTAATACCAATTTAAAATTAATTTGTCTCAAATATCTTTTTATGAATGCAGCACTAAGCCTTCCATCTCACTCAAAGAAAACAGGGGATGTGACTATGTGAGTCGAATATTTTTTTAGTTTCTTTTGCCATTGGAGCTAGTGTAAAAAATTAATCTCAGAACAAATCAGTTCCTCTCATGTCGATGCCATTCCGTAGACTTGTGGTAAAGCAGTGTAAGGGGGGAGGGGGTTGGTAGGGTGTCTGTGATGGGGGTGGAGGGGGTCTAATTTTTGAGGTCTTGTCAGTGATATCCGAGACCGAGAGAGACACAACTTGAGTGCGCCTTGACTCAAGTAGGATCGGATGGTAGGGGACGCGGACGGGCTGAGAGCTGAAAAGTTATTAATTAGGCCGTGGCATATGTCGCTTTGTTGACCCTTGTTAATCGTCCCCCAAAAGCCTCCCCCCCGTTCTCCCCTCCCCCCTCTCTCTCACTCTTTTGAAGCATTTCTCTCTCTCTCTCTCTCTCTCTCTCTCTCTTCATCCCTCTTGTCATTACTCTCTCGACTACCATTCACCATTGGAGCCTTCCCATTTTTTTCTACTCTCTCCCTCTCTCCCTCTCTCTCTCTCTCTCTCTGTCTCTCTCTCTCTCTCTCTCTCTCTCTCTCTCTCTCTCTCTCTCTCTCTCCCTCTCTCTCTTCCTCTCTCCTTTCCAAACTCTCATACGTCTTTGTCATTACTCAATCGAACGAAGCACAGTTAAGGAGAAAGTCCTCTTGTCAGCAAAATCAAAATGTTTCTGAAGGAATTTTTCAAATAATAAATTAAAAAATTTAGATTATTCAGCGTACTCAAAGGTGGCTTCGCCCTGGAGACTTACATGCTCGAAAATTTCAAAATGCTCCAATATTTAGTGAAAAAATCAAGGAATCAATATTTTAGGTGGATTCAAGTATTCAAGGAAATCAAGGAATCAAGGAAAAATCAACGCCACGTCGCACTTTGGTCTGATACAAAAAAAAATTGGCCGAAGATCATTGAAAAAAGTCGTCAAAAATTATCGTTTTCGACCTTAAGCTTAATTTATAACTTTTCAGTGACATTTCTAGGTTTAAATTACTTGCAAAAATAGTTTTCTGTATGACTAAAATTGATCTTGAAAGTTTAGATCAAATGATAAATTGATTAGAAATTCACTTTCTGATTTATGGTATTTTTTTGACGGTTCTAGACCAAAGTGCGTCGTTTTGACGAATGAAGATACTCATAATTAACGGAAGAAGGGACCTTAAAATAGCAGGCTTGCCCTTCAGCTAATAACCTCCATTTGCTCTCAATGCACAAATCTCGGGAAGAGCGCACCCATTGATTTTATGAGCCCTTTTTTCCCGGAGGCTGCTTCAGTTCAGGGCTGCCGTTTGGCGTGTAATCAATGCTTTTTTTCTATTCACCGATGATTCCACCGGTTGAGAAAAGATTACACAGTTCAGTTCAGTGTATGACTGTAATGCACGAAAATACTCTGATCTGTAATATTTCCTTAACCGGTGGAAACTCCATTGATTAATTAAAATATCCGCAAGTTTTTTAAAGTCATCGACGACTCCACCGGTTGAGAAAAGATTACAGATGCGAGTATTTTAGTTTATTACAGTCATGCACTGAACTGAACTGCAGCAGCGGCTCGTGCAATGTGGCAACATGGGATTTCCTCCATTTAAAACTGTGTAAAATAATCGATTACTTGGTGAGGCGTAGCGCCTCACCTAGTATCGATCTTTTTGCATACGTTTAAATGGCAAAAGTGCACGGTTGCCAGATTGCACGAGCCGCCACTGCTGAACTGTGTAATCTTTTCTCAACCGGTGGAATCATCGGTGAATTGAAAAATAGCATTGATTATACGCAAAACGGCAGCCCTGCTTCAATTATTATCCACCCGGAGGCAAGTCTTCGTGAATTGAACCTCAAACAAAAGAATAACAAGACAAATAAAGTAAGTGTAAAACTGACAGAAGAAGTCAAGCAAAGAACAAACAAATGAACGAACAAACAAACGACTAGAACCGAAGGACCGAACCTACACAACACGTGAGCACGCTTTTGACCTCAGATTATGCGAATCAAATCCGAAAGAGAGCACAGCCTCCATCCAACATATTGTCCTTCTCTCTCGTTCCCCATTAAAACGTTTGTGTTAGAAAAGGATAGAAGAGGGGGCGAATATCATGTGACTGCCCCTAACCTGTCCTTTTCTAACACACCCGTTCTAATGGGAGAAGAGAGAGAAGGATAGATTCTTGGATCCGCCAGTGCCTCCTGGCTGCCTGGCGCGTGGAGTGGAGTGTGCAGCACGCGACCTCTCTGTAAAAGAAACGAAACAATCGAAATCCGCCGTTCGTTTGTTACACCCCCCGAGGCATCTTTAAGCCGACATGACGGTTGGTCCCACCCCCTCGCCCAAGAATGCCGGGGCCCAATTCGCATTTCAACGCACTCGAAACACGAGAGCTGGCGGACCAGTGTACTAATTGGCATAGACCCGTATTGGATATTCTCTCTTCGCCAATTTGGTCACCTTTTGTTTACAAATGGTGTAATTAATTTATACCACGACCTCTCATCTCTCTCCCACTACCCCCCTCTCTCTCTCACTCTCTCTCTCTCTCTATCTCTCTCTCTATCTATCTATCCCTCTCTCTATTTCTCTCTATCTCTCTCTCTCTCTCTCTCTCTCTCTCTCTCTCTCTCTCTCTCTCTCTCTCTCTCTCTCTCTCTCTCTCTCTCTCTCTCTCTCTCTCTCGGAGAGAGCCGACCAGTGAGGGGGTGCTGGTGCCCCTCCTCTTTTCCCCTCCCCCCCGTCGTTTATCCCCCGCCCGCAGGCCAGGGGCTGCGTTGCGGTTTTTACTCTACCCCTATATACATATATTTATCCGCATGGACCGCCAGGCAATCGCGGGTTCACGATTTATGCGCCCGTTAATATGCAACGGCCAATGAGCTATAACTTTAGAGTGGCACATCAAGGAACGTTCCGCTGGTTCATTGTTGTCACCTAGGGCGCCGCCATCTTGCCGTAAAAATCGATCTTGAGGTTAAGTTTTGTAGGTTGTTTCCGGTCGTTTCGTAAACAAACTCGGACATCGCCGGAAACGGCCTACAAAATTTAACCTCAAACCTTGGAATCTGCCGTCCAAATTCCCGCCAAATTCCGAACGACCTACAAAATTTAACCTCAAACCTTGGAATCTGCCGTCCAAATTCCGCTTTTTCCCGGGATTCCTTCTACCCTGTGTGGCACAAGGTGGACCAGCCCGCTGCCACTCTAAAGTTATAGCTCATTGGCAACGGCAGGTTGCCGAATTGCAGGGTTAAATTCACCCCATTTTCGCTGGCTGATTATGAAGGACCGTATCGTAATCGGCTCAAGTCAATGATCGGTTGCTTGTTATTTTTATGGGGGCGTCATTCGGATGGTTTCAATACCGATAAAAATGTTTTTCATCTCTGCGAAAATTCACCGACAGTGGCGGATCCAGAAAATTTTTCTGGGGGGGGCACCTGCGAAATTTTGAAATTTGAAGCGTCGATGGAAGCAATTTCGGGCTATTTTCTTTTGAAAAAAGGCAACAAGGCACGAGGAGGCACGAGGGGGCACGTGCCCCCATGCCCCCCGTAGATCCGCCACTGTTCACTGATGAATCTTGAGCTATCGTGGACTTATATGGTATAGAGATTCGAGTTTCGAGATTCGTGATAGGCTGCATTCCGAAATAAATCCTCCAATCTCTACGATAAGTACGCATGATAGCTCAGGATTCATCGGTGAATTTACGCAGAGATGAGAAGGATTTCTATCGGAATGACACCACTTATAAGAATAACACGTACTCGATCATCGACTTCATGGCATTACATTTCCGATCGTTCATAATCAGTCTGCTGTGTGAATCAAGGCTCAAAAAGGGACAAGACCGAACTTTGTAGGAGAGTCGAAATCTGAGTAACTTTTCTCAAAATTGTGAAGAAAAAAAATTCTGTAATTTTAAATAGACTGCGCATAAAGTCTTTTTAAATTGTTTAAACAATGTCTATAATTATTTTAAGTAGATAGTGTGCGGTATCCTTCATAACATTTTTTTAAAATTGTGTGAAAAATGTCTGAAATTTTGAACAGACAGTCTTACACGACACTCTGCCTAAAATGGAGTTCCAAAATTACTGAATTTTTTATACAAAATAATGAAACAAAGTTACTGTTCAAAGGGGGAAAATTTGCTCCAAGCTGAATTTTTGGTAAAGATGGTCATTAGGGCGTGTAGTTTCAAGCACTAAAAGTCCTCATCAATACCATTTGAGCTTTCGTCGTGGTGACCTATAGGCTATAAGTATTAATTATTACACATTCTAACTGCTGTACAACAGAAACCGATAAAACTCACCCTTGCTCTGTCTCCAGAATAATAAGGTCAACTCAAAGAGGTTTTTTTATGAATTTCTAAATTGCAACCTATAAATATCGCTGTTATACTCTAGATATTATATTGATATTATAAATATCTAATTTCAGTCGATAGCTCGATGGGACGATGAAGTTCCGTAACCATATGGTTTCACCTCCGGCAACTGGCAACCCCGAAGGATCAGAGGTGGCGCCCCCCTCCCCCCTCGGTTAAAGATGGATGTTTTCCATACCCCGAGTCGATCCGCCCCCCTTCCAGAGAGAGGGAGAGGGAGAGAGAGAGAGAGAGAGCAATTGCAAGTTTACTATCAAGGAGGGGGGGGGGGGTTAGGAGGGTTTAACGCTTAATTTATGTAGATTAAAACCGACGTTTGTTGTCGTTCCAGCGGGATTTGTCTCTTATTTTTGCGGGCAGGAATGGGGGGGGGGGCTGAAGGAAATAGTGGAGGAAGGGTGCAATTATTATTATCACCGTAGGAAAACATCAGATTGCCACTGATGGTTTGTGCTTCAACCGCTCTGGTGCGAGGTTATTTTCGACAACTTTGAGCTTTGAAGCTTTCGATGCCTTGTTAACGCGAATTCGACCAAACGGCGACTTTCGGCTAGGCCGAGAAAACGCGGATGAATCTAATCCAGTTCGCGGTTCCATTCGGAATCGGTCGAATTGATTTTTGGTGTACCGTCGAATGAATGGTGCTCTTACAAACTTTTGCTTTAAGGATGTGAATAATTGGATCTGATGTTAAAACCAGCGAAAATCACGAAAATCACTCTACAAAAGTCTAGAATGCATTCACAAACTTAAAAAATTGCTGTAACGACAAGTTTCCTGCGGCGAAGCTTCGCAGGTATTAAAGGAGATTCCTGTTTAATTTGTCACTTTCTCTACGGAAACACAGAGATATGTCTCAAATTAGATAGGAATCTCCCTTTAAGTTGCGTACGCAGGAAACCAAAACAGATCCTGAGCACGCCTTTGAATAGGAGATTCCTGTTTAATTTGTCACTTTCTCTACGGAAACACAGAGATATGTCTCAAATTAGATAGGAATCTCCCTTTAAGTTGCGTACGCAGGAAACCAAAACAGATCCTGAGCACGCCTTTGAATGGGAGATTCCTGTTTAATTTGAGACTTATATCTGTGTTTCAGTACAGAAAGTGACAAATTAAACAGGAATCTCCCATGATACCTGCGAAGCTCCGCCATTGCAAACTTGCCGTTACAGCTATTTTCTGAGTTTATTAATGAATTTTAGACTTTTGCAGAGTGATTTTTCGTGATTTTGGCTGGTTTTAACATCAGATCTAACCATTCATATCCTTATCACAAAAGTTTGCAAGAGCCTCAATTTGATACCATTGGATAAAGGGGTCTCTCCACCTGCGGGCCGATCCTTGAAATTCACGACTTTTGGGTAGACTGGATAATAATGGAAAACGGTGATTGGTGGAGACGAGTCACGTGGTTGCCAAGTCTAATCAAAATACGGAATGGATTAGATTGGTTATCAGGTACTCCAAGACTGCCCGATAACCAATCTAATCCATTCCGTAATTTTGATTAGACTGGGCAACCACGTGACTCGTCTCCACCAATCACCGTTTTCCATTCTTATCCAGTCTACCCAATGGAAACTCCCATAAGAGCCAAGTCGTGAATTTCAATAAGGATCGGCCCGCTGCGAATTTAAAAGCGCGAATAAACTGGTTGAGCCAATGTCCTTCTTTGTTGTCGATACATCGGACTCGACCTATCGACTTCAAGGCAGCTCATTGGCTCAATCAGTTTATTCGCGCTTTTAAATTTGCAGGTAGAGAGGCCCCTTAAGTCTGGTAGACTGGATGAATGAAGGGCTGCGTTTGGCCCCTTTTAAGTGTTTATATCGAATAGTAGAGCTGTCCGTAATCAAGCACCCCTTCGCAATCGCTACTTAGTCGATGAGTTGCATCCCTTTTTTCAAAGCAGCATTTAGCTTATCAAATGTAACGGTGGGATACTTGGTCACAGAGCTCTATCTTGCCTTTTTCTCTCTTTCCCCATTTGAACACGTGAGAAAGAAAAGGACAGAAACAGGGGCTCGAACGTGACTTCAGCCCCTATCTCTTTCCTTTTCTAGTACATTCACTCAAACGGGAAAAGAGCGAGAGAGAGACTAATTCCTACGTACGCCATTCTCCTTATCCAATGATTTTGAAAATCAGTCCGCAGGCAACCAGATGGAAACATTGCAATGTTTGTTCTTTGAACATGTTAATAACCTAGCTCGTGTTGTAATTCCGGACACACTTTGTCAAATTTAGTCAAATAATATTGAATTGGCCTTTTACTTTCTCACTCTAAGTTGGAAATATTGAGAAAGTATTGCGATGGCGCAGAGCTTTTCAAGGAATTTTGTTTCGATATTTAGCCCACTACGACTAAGTAAATCATGAGAATTACAAAATAATTTGCTCTCATTATGCCTAATACTATTCTAAAGAATATTCATCCATGAAGTTCCAATATTATTTAACCGTAATATGTCGCTCGGAGGTGTAAATGCACAAACTTTCTGTGGGGTCTGTCTGTCCGTCTGTCCGTCTGTAGCCATAAAACGTGAAACCCAGCATAGCTTTTGAACTTTTGATCTATATATGCATCCAAATTTTGCAGAGATGTTGCTTTTTACATTGCCCAGAGGGACTTTTTTATTGTTTTTCTGAAAATTTAATTTATAGGTTAGTTATGGATGAAAAATGGTTTCCAATTAAAATCAATGGGAAAATGGGTCAAAAAAAGGACAAATTTAAATATTTCAAAAATGAAACTTTGGATCTGGATAAAAATATCTAAGGGGGGTTGGGGGTCTCCCCCAGGATATTAAAGGGGGTCTCCCCCAGGATATTAAAGGGGGTCTCCCCCAGATTAAATTTGATGTGAGAAAGTGTTCGTATAAACCTACAGTTTACTTTATTTTGTGATAAACGATATTGATCATCCATCTAATTCGATATTTTCGATCTCTCGTTTGGTCTCCGTTGATTAATTTGTCCGCGCTCCCTCCCCCAACGACCGCAATACCATTCACCAGCTTCCAAACCCCGTCGAGCTGACATATTTATCATCCCTGCGTCCCTGTGATGTGGCCGCTACCGTTGTGTGGCTGTGTGACCCACCCCCTTTTGCGAATGACCCGGTAAACCAACATGGCTCTAATTTTCATTAATAGTTCAACCCCCTTCCTTGTGGTCCAGTCTCTCCCTGTTCCGTCTCTTTTCCTCTCGTTGTTCTCTCTCTCTCTCTCTCTCTCTCTCTCTCTCTCTCTCTCTCTCTCTCTCTCTCTCTCTCTCTCTCTCTCTCTCTCTCTCTCTCTCTCTCTCTCTCTCTCTCTCTCTCCCTCTCCCTCTCCTCTCTCCTTCTTACTCTCTATAACCTACTCTAAGCAGAAACTCCCGTTTAACACCCTACCACCTCTCCCCCCCCCCCCCGAATACACTATCACCACCATTCAAGTGATTTATTTTGGAGTGTCAGCCCCTCTAGCTCTCGATGAAAGATTCAATTAAATAATAAGCCTGTTTGGAAGGATTGTTATCTGAATGATATGATACCCCCTCCCCCTCCCCCTCCCACCGCCCCTTCTATTGCTGCAACCCTCTCATCCACACGGTCTCGTCGCGATTAGGTACCGTCTTTTCACCCCCTTTCAACCCCTTTATGCTGATAAGTAAATTTAATGTGTACTTAATTTTCTAATTCATTAGCGTTTATGCTTGCGGTATAGCAGAACGCATTCAGAATTTTTAATCATCAATGAACTGTTTTGTTTTGTTTTTTTTTTTTTCCCCCCCCCCCCCCCCCCCCCCCCCCCCCCCCCCCCCATCAAACCTGCTCCATTCACTTCAACCCTTAAATTTAGAACGATAAAAACATGAACAATCAACTTAAAATATTTTGAATTGAGCTTAATTATTTTACTGTCGTTTCAGGAACAAAGAGAGACTCATCAAAATAAATTGTGCGTTCGGTTTGCACTTTTTCGGTTTGGATTTGGTTCGGAAGTCATCAGCGGGTCATTTGTCAAAACTCATTAGTCTATTTGTGTTGAATGAATGATGGACAGTTATTTTGGACCATATATAGGTTAGGTTTTAAACACAGTTTAAACTATCGTTTTTGAAGCAAAATGAATGTTTAGGATGGTATCCATTAAAAACTAACTTTCTATGTAGATTTTTGGTAGTTAAAGGAAGGAGACAACTCATCACTCAATAGGTCAACTCTCGACGGCTTTGGCTGCTGAGTCAGTTTGAGTTCCGAGTTTGATGAAACCTTTCTTTCCGTTGAGCCATTAACGGATTGTTAAATTCGGCAACAAAGTACTCTCACTATTTAAACCTATGTAGAATAATCTATCATTGAACGGATTTACTGCTACTAAAATTAATATTTTATACGGGTTATTTAAATGGCAAAAGCAGTGGCAAGGCGAGAAATTTGGCAACAATGTATTTTCTCCATTTAAATTCACCAAAAAAGTCGAACGCTTCAGTCATCGGCGATGACCAGGCATTTCGACCTTTCTAATGTGTTTAAATGGGTTAAAGGAGCGTTGCCAAATCGCACACCTCGCCACTGGCAAAAAGCATGGTTACCTAAATTTCTCGAGCCACTACGTCAAATCTATATTGCTTGCATCAACGAGCTATACCTTTATCTAGAGCGGAGATAGTGTACACGTCTTATGGGAAAAAACCGTAACCGCCCTGGAGAAATTTTAAGGTTATGTATAAGCGAGTAAACAAACCTAATTTCTCTATCTCCACAACGTATTTTAGCTGGTTTTCTAACTCTATCAGTGACTTTAAAATTTGATTTTTTCTTTGAACTGCGCGTGTTTTCTATCAATCATAGGCTTAATTTCAGTTTCTACTTACAGAAACACTCGAATTCTTCATAGCTTTTTATTTAATTTGTCAGTTTTTGCAGTGTGTACTACAAGCCGTGTGTTACTATCTTATAACACTTCTGTGCTTATAATGCCATGACTCATTACATTTCTTGGCATTTTCTCATACTAAAGTGGTATGTTTATGGTGATGCATTAAAAAATGTTGTAATTTGACCTCTCATTGCAATTTTTCTTTTCCTGATATAATTTTAATCTCCTAAAGTTGAGTGATCTGAAGTAACTTTGTGAACGGATGAGCATGTTCCTTGATCATTTTGAAATATTTGTGATTGCAGAACTCTAGAGAGTAAAGTTACCGAAAAAAACCACCTGGGATGTAGTGTTAGATTAAATCAATCATTTACTTTTAAATCAAGATTTGTCTCGTAGACACGTGCTCCATTACCAATTCTTAATTTTCCATGTCTCGGGGCAATGTTATTAGTAGCCTTCAAGGTGCATTTTCAGGCTGATTGTGTGTGAGATACCAGTTTGGGCAAGCTATATGCAACATCCATTGTAATTATGTTATTGCTTCAAGGATCTCTGAAATCCTTTCAGTTTAGGTGTCTTCGGAGTAATTAATGTTTTGTCATCACGGTAGACGGATGGTGAGTACTCATGGAAAGTTAAAACCCCACCTAAGCGCGCACCACCCAAAGTCTCTTGAGCACCATTAAGCTGTAAAATTGTATGGCTCTTGTCCCACACAGCATACACTTTCAATGCTGCTAGGAAGTCATTTTGCTCTAACAGGGTTGTTTCACGCCATAGGACTATCAGGAAGTTTATAGATTACTTACCTCTGAAGTAAATCACTCGATTTTCCTGAATGACTTGCATCCTCTTTACTTTGTTTACCACCATTTTTGATGTATAAGTGGTGCGAGGAGAAGCAACCAGCTAACAATTGACAATCTTTAACTGGCATGTGGCAGCAGGTATTTCGAAATCTTCAAATGTATTAACAGCCTTCCCGGCTTTGTATAATTTGGATTTAGAAAAGCTTGTTGTCCGCCATATTTACCCCCCATTGCTGTCTGAAATGATCCAGCTTTGATGCCTAAAGGTAAGAATAAAACCATTCTGTTTCATTATTTTCATCCATTAGCACACAATACAGTTTTCATCCCCTGGATAGTGCGTCTAAGATGTTGAAAGAGCTCTCTACTTGGGGATCTCTTAATGTTCTTCCTTGGTCAAAAGTCCGGAAGTTCACTCGTCTGTTTGCTTTGACGTGTGTACTTACTTTCTTCTTATTGCTACATTTTTGAAAAACGTATGGATTTGAGGCTGAAATGTGCAACAAGGTTTACCTAGCAACTAATTTTTAAAGGCAACCGAATTTCGCTTCCTAAAGCTTTTATTTATAATTATGAACATGTCAAGGGATTTTCAAAGACAGTATCAAAGTTGAAGCTTAGAAAGCACAGTTATTCAGAGATCTGAGCCAACAACCTCCTTCGCTTGGCCTTGACAGGTGAGTTTTTGCGATTATCGCATTTGAAATGCGTTTTAGGATTAGTCTCTTTTCTTTTACCCTTCTTACCTACTACGGTGATTTATAGTCACCTTTTCAAGGTGGCAATCTCCCTTTAAAAAATTTGGGCTCCAAATCATCACGGTATTCGACATGGAAAAGAAACTCTGGTTAACCCGTAAACACAGTTAAAATGGGAAAATCTCAGGAACTCTCAAATCAAGGCCAATTCATGGAGGATTTTTGCTCAGGCATCTAAATCCACTCTGCTAACTACGTTCTTCCTTACTGAGCCAATATTTTATTAAGAAACCGGATACAAAAAACCCCCCTGCTTTAATTTAGAATATTTCTTTTAGATTAGTTGCTGCGCAATCACCTTATTTTTCTTAAATTATCGACGCATTCAAGGTGTGGCAGCATTGCGCTGAGGAGAGTAACATAGCGAGAAAAGAAAATAAAGCTGAGCATGGCCAAGATGGAAGATTTTGTGGGTTTTTTTCCCCTTATCATAAGCTATAGAGGCTTTGTATTGTTTTTGGTTTATGCATTTATCAAACCTGCAGTTTGATTCATAGTTTTCATTTTCGCTTGTACTAGCAAACGCAAAAGTTTCGACAATCAAGCTTGCATACGGAGCGCAGAAGATTGCTTCGATTACACGAGGATTCGCTACTTATCTCAAATTCTTGACTGCCAAAACTTTTGTGTTTGGTAGTATTTACTGAACTCACAATCAGTTTGTAGGTACTTGTTTCACCCAGACCCAGCGTTACACTTGAATGGCTTTCAGTTTTCGATTAATGAAGAGAAAAAAAAAAACTCCTGTGCCACCATGGTATCTTGGCTACGCTTGATATTTAGTTCCTCTTTTCATTAAATTGTACATAGTTAGCTCTAGCTCATTATTTAAACGTCTATCTCTAAACATATGTTCTTTATTAAGAGTAGTCAGTACACTTCATTAATGGGGTCTTTTGAATTTGTTAAGAATGATGTTCAATGATTGAACCTTTAATAATTTTTTTTTTGAAGTAGAGGTAGTACCTGCATTTGCAAAGTTCTGCATTTGCATAGCCAGGAAATAGCTGTTACTGAACCCATAAATAACTTGCCATCCATTAGATCATGCATACTTGCACCATGTGAGAGAGAGCCAGATTTATCAACTGTCACATCTACGGGCAAGCCTTTCAGCTCTGTAAAATTGTTAGGTGATCTTGTAGGTATTCAAGTTACACTGAAACTTGGTTACACAAAGATTTCATCATATCTCTTACTTTAAACGCCATTTTCTTGTCTTCAACAACAGTCAGTGCCTACATCAAAGAATCTTTTTTAAGTGGCTTATCATGAACTACGTACCTCAAAGGAGACTGGGGGATTCTAGTGATTTATCCCTAACACTTAGTAGGGATGAAACAAATATGTTTTAATCGTACCTTTAAAGATGAGAGCATAGTTACTGTGGTCAAAACTGAAGAGTGAATATAGCAGACAACAAGTTTTTCCAAACTCAAACTATCCACAGCTGGTTAGACCTTTGTCACGTTTGAAGATTTGGAAATACCTGCTACAGGCCATTAAAGCATTGGTAACAAATAATTTGTACTCCTCGTCACATCGGTGATTCTTCTAATACAGCAATTCTTGGCACAACAGTGATACTTCTACTAAAGCAAAAACCAAGTAGAGTCTGAACATCGAACGCGATCCCGAAATTGAGGGATTATCTCCCTCCTTACAAAAACACTTTGATAGGACCACTAGTTTTGAGGCAAAATTGAAGTACACGGTGAGAAGAGCAAAAAACTGAAATTAAAGCATAGAAGAATTTCTGGTGCTCAGTGAAATAATAACTCAATCATTTGACCCACATCCAGTAAACACACAACAAGATAACTTGCGACAGCACTGTATTGAGCACATGAAGTTATACAGAAATGAGACGGTGAATGGGGATCCTCAAAGCTGAACTCAAATTATTGAGACATATTAAAGTTCATACTGACACTAAAGGATGGTTTCTTTTACTCCAATTTATAGGTACCTCACCGATTATACGTTAATATAAAAGAACAAAACAAAAAATAAACATCCATGATCTTGTTGCGGGTGGTTTCAGCACAATCAAGATAGATAAAGACAAGTAAATTAAGGCACAAGAAAGTAATATTAGAAATTGGAGAGAGTTTTCAATTGAAAGCTACCGCAATTCACAGAGACATGATAATTCACGACAAAAACATTGCTTGTTCGGGTGAAAATGCCAAGAAATGCAATGAGTTTAGCACGGCGTACGGCATTATAAGGTAGTTACACACGGCTTGCACACACACTGCAAAATGACAAATTAAATTAAAGCTATGAGGAATTCGAGTGTTTCTGTAGGTAGAAACTGAAATTAAGGCTATGATTGATAGAAAAAACGCGCAGTTAAAAAAAAGATTCAAATTTTAAAGTCACTGATAGACTTAGAAAACCAGCTAGAATACATTGCGGAGATGGGGAAATTCGGTTTGTTTACTCGCTTATTCATAACCTTAAAATCTCCGGGGCGGTTACGCAGTTTTCCCGATACCTCCGCTCTAGATAAAGGTATAGCTCGTTGGCTTGCATCGAGACTCTATTTGTCACTGCTGGACAACAGTTGCAGCTCGTGCAATTTGACAACTATGTTTTTTGCCATTTAAACTTGTGCAAAAGAATCGATTTTTCAGGGGCTAATTAAGCCTTCTCACTATAATTTTTTTACATTGATATAAGTAGAGGGAATCCGTTTGTTCCTCTTGTATCAGCCGCCACCGATTAACGTGTGATTTGAGCTCCTTCAATTACGGTCAATACAATTCCAATACATGCGAGTCGGAATAGTTACATACTTATTTCGCCGTTTCGTTTCATAGCGCGCCGCGGCCGCAAGCTATTCACCGAACGTGTGATTTGAGCTCCTTCAATTACTGTTGATACAATTCCAACACCCACGAGTAGGTAATAGTTACATATTCATTTCGTCGTGCCGCATGCCGCCCCGCCCGCCCGCCGCGGCCGCATGGCGCGCTATGAGCTTTCCAATGACTGCGTGAATGGAGCTCCTTCAATTACTATCGATACGACCCCAATACGCGAAAGTCGGAATGGTTGCATACTCATTTCGCCAAGCTGCATCATCTGTATGGTTTGGCGCGCCATGCCGTAAGCTATTCAATAAACGTGTGAAACGAGCCCCTTCAATTACCGTCGATGCAATTCCAACACGCGCGAGCCAGAATAGTCGCATACTCATTTTGTCGTTCGTTTAAGTATTCATTAAACTTGATAAAGGGTCTGTTGCGTACTTTTGCCACGGCAATTAATATGACACATTGATTCTAACGTAAAGTTTGGCGAAAAAATGGATGCGTCCATTAAAAGCTCTCAAAGTCCACTCATCAACTCAGGAAATTACTTCCATTTCAAACAACTCGCGCTTCACTTGACTCTATTATCACCGACACTGCATTAACGGAACCACAACGTTTATACATAAAGACATCAGCATAACTTACACACATTTAAATGTTCGTTTAGATGCATACAATTCTTGTATTATTTTGTAAGCTTTGATTAGTCAGAAAATATCAGACATCAACTGCAGCCAATATTTCATGTATTCAAAACGAAATGTCATCATTTTGTTGCGTTACGATGTCGTTTACACATATTACACATGTTACACGTGGTGTGGTTTCGTCTATGTATTAGTACGCCCGTGCAAATAGTATCTCGTGTAGCGCGGATTGTTTTTAATTGAAATGTTTACCTGCGTTAATGAGTGGTTTTTGTTCGTTTTTAATGTGCGCATCGTTATTTTACCCGAATTCGGCGTAAGAGTCACATGCTCTATATTTTTGCAGCAGAAGTACGCAACAAGCCCTATGGAGACTGTAATAATTTAATCGTGACGAATGCTCATTTTCATACCCATTTAGTTCGATTATAGAGCGAAGATTTTACTTAATAACTCGGCACTGAAAGGTTAACTTGTAAAAGCATAAACCGGATTTTCATTCCAGCACCTGCCTCATCATGCACCTCAAAATGTCATCACTCATCATGCACCTCAAAATGTCATCATCATCAAAAATTATATCAGATTCAGTTTTCACGCGCGTGTTGAAAATATTCTTCGGGCGCGTCAAACTGCGGTTTTAAATGAATACTCGCATGCCTTATAATCGTGCCACGAAAATACCCTTTTATAAACACTTGCATCGATCCCAAAGCAACGTTGCTAGATTTAGGGAACTATATCAGCAGATTTCACGTGGTTTTCTTGAATAATTCTGTAGATTATTCCTTTGAATCTTAACGCTGATCAGTCCCAGTGCTCATTTTGTTCATCCACAGGATAGTGTGTCAATTTCCGTTCTGGGATGAGTTCACACCGCATAGCGATAGGGACCCTGTTTGATAGGTTTGATTCCTAGTAGATTTTTGATGCGTTGGTATCTATTTTGGAAGCATTTTTTTTTTTTATCGAATATTCTCAGATTTCCCTTGATGCTTGCGTGATCTAGCAAGATGAGATTTAGTTGGACACAATAATAAGCGTACCCACTGTTGCCGCTCCTCGGGGAAACTGTGTTGATTATTATCGATAAAGATAAAGCTAAATGCACAGGAAAATCAGAGAAAAGCGCTGCAAAAATTGCTCTTGCAACAAAAGCCAAAAAAGAAACAAACAGGACTTTTAACGTGCCTGTGTTTTAATCGTTTGTTGTTGAATTTTTTTTTTTTTTATTTTTTTTATTTGCCATTTTTAAAATGTGAATCTTGTTCGACTGACGACGGGTTTTTAATTTATCGTCGGAACGTCTCGCTTTATTTTTCTCTTTAATTTTTTTTTTTTTTTAAAGAGTAATTTTAGCTTTGATTTGATTTGAAATGTAATATACACAGAAAGAAAATGTTTCTAATTTAAAAAGAAATATTTTTGAATTGTATGACGAAAAGACGTTGGGATTTTAAAATCGAAGCCAAATTTTGTTAAATTAAAAAAAAAAAAAAAAAATTCATCGGATCAAAATACCGAATTTCCAATTTAAAAACAATTTTCAATTGAATTACAGTTATTTTTAATTATAAAGCGTTTAGTTTTACTTTAAAACAATTAATTTCAGTTTAAAAGTACGTCTTATTGTCGTATAATTTAAAAAAAAAAAAATTAGATCCAAAACAGTTTTTCTTTCTGTGTGTCTTTCGCATTGTCGGCCTAGCTATCACGAGTATTTCTGTTTCATTGAATGTGAAAACGGGAAAGTCTGGAAAGTCAAGGATTTTGATCCCCCCCCCCGAGTTTGAATAGCCTCATGTGGCAACACTACATAAATTTTGGTAACCAAGGCATTTTGCCTCGTGACGCTGTTTCGATGTAAAAGGACACCATATAAACCCATTGACCCAGACGTTTTTTCAAGGAATGAGTTGTTGATAGGAAAAGGGGGTGAAATCGAAGGATCAAAATTATCTCTATTAAGCCCCTATTTGTCCAATCTTTTGACAGCCCCCAAAGAGGCGAGACAAATAATTTATGGACTTTGCACCCAGGTTTTTTTTTTATTTTTTTTTTTTAACCTTTCCTTCTCCTTTATTTTATTCGTTTCTTTACTTTCTCTTATCTGGTCTAATTTCTAGGTCGCTTTAGAAAGTATAGAAACGAAAATAAAAATAAAATAAAATAAAATAAAAAAAATTAAAAACCAAAAAAACAAAAAACAAAAATAAAGGAAAAGAAACAACCCTTCCAACCGTTGCTTCACGGAAAAAACTACGGTGAAAATAACCATACGGATACCCGATTTTAGCACTTGCTTGATGTTATGGTAATGTTAACCAGAAGTATACTATGTTTTGAGTAGGTACTAGGTGATGCTACCTGATTGCATGTCAAATTTACTCAAAGTATCGGTAAATGTACCATACTTTTGGTCAAGTTTACCGTAACATCTAGCAGGTGCCAAAATCACGTATCCGTATGGTTATTTTCACGAATCTTTTTTTTCCGTGCACTATGGTCTGTGATTTAAAAAAAAAATCCAGAAATCCATGAACAAAAGTCATCAAAAATCAACGCGTTCGATTTTTAAGCTTAAATTAAAACTTACCAGTGTCAATTTTTGGTTTAAATGACTTTCGAAAGGTGTTTTCGGTGATAAGAATTGACCTTGAAAGTTTATAAACTATAAATTGATGAGAAACTCACTTTCTGATTTTTTGCTACTTTTTGACGATCTCATACATCAATAGTGCGTTGTAGTGCGTCAGAATTTTCAAATCGTTGGGCCGTTGTGTCCTCTTACTTTGTTTCACTCGAAACTATTTCACAAAACTTTCAGAATATAAACGAGATTTTAAAAAAAGTCTAGGATTTTATTAACCTCTTTTGTTTCTGCACCCAAAAATGTCGAGTTTTTTCATTATTATTGAGGTTTTTTTTTTTTTTTTTTTTTTTTTTTTTTGAGAATAAAGCTTTTTCATTTTTAATAATGGGGGCAGTTGTAAGGGCCTGAAATTTGGTGTTTTTTACAGAGAAACTAAAGTACTTGATGAACTAAGAAGAAAGGTACCTTCGATGAATTTACTGGTATCCTAGTCTCGGAGATACACACCTGTGAAGTTGCATGAAATCATGTGCTGTTACGTCATAAAGCTGGAACTCCCATCTGAAACATCGTACTTTTTTCCAGAACTTTAAAATCTATCGTTAGAAACCAAAAGTATCCTTGTTTTCAGCTCACCGAGTAGGTACCTCAATTTTCTTGCTGTAAATCACTGAAATTCAGACGTTTGCAACTGCCCCATTCTGTATTTCTGTGCATGTATATCGTATGGGTCAGTAGAGCAAGACGTTTTTAATAGTTAAGTTAAGATGATTTTTTGGGTCGATTTGTTTAAACCGTGGACACCACTTCTCGCTGCTTAAAAATTCAATGTTGAGGTTTTATGTCACAAACATGTTGATGATGCAGTTATAGCAGCATTGTATAAAATGAAGTTAAGGTAAAATTATTTACAGTTTTTGATAGTATTAAGTGCCGAAAGGTCTTAGGTGTGTTATGAATTGAATAAAATCCTCACCAAAATGTGCAGTGTATAGGCCAAATCATTTTACCTTTGCTTCATTATGTCACAGGTGGCAATACTGCGAGATTCTGGAATACGCGAAAATCGTAAAATTTCTCAAATTGGTCGAGAAATGAAATCAGTGGTGAGGCGTGCGATTTGGCAACGTTCTTTTTCCCCATTAAAACACATTAAAAAGGTCGAAATGCCTGGTCATCGCCGATGACTGAAGCGTTCGACTTTTTTGGTCACTTTAAATGGAGAAAATACATTGTTGCCAATTTTCACGCCTCGCCACTTAATGAAATAATGACAATTTCTATCAAGATACTTCCTTTTGAAACCCATAGTACTTTCTTCACCCTCAGTTCCAACACTTTCAGGCCTAATCAGAGTTTCATTTTTTTCCGAATTCAATCGATTTTTTTTTCCTCTCTTTCTTTTATAACAGCGAAGATTTATCAACAAGTCTAAATCCATAAACGATGATAATAAAAGGACTGGATGAAGGGACATCAAGTCCTCGAAAGAGATTTCCGATGAAATCAATGTCGATTAATCGAATCGATCAATCGGCGAGACTGAACATCGAAGACGCTTGAAATCACTAGGATCGAAGACGGAGTTCCGTAAAAATGTCTATTCCACGACAGTCGTCCGAGCAGATTGCATCAAAACCTGGAGCCTGATCAGGAAGGAAAGAACGAAAGGAGAGAGAAAAGAAGAAGAAGGAAAAAGAAACGGAGCGTCGCAATTTGATAAATCACTGGAAAGTGATCCACTTCTTGACATTTGAGAAGAAGAGATTCAACAAACATAACAGGGTGTCTCAGGAAAAAAAAAGGAACAGAAAAAAGTAAAGATGACAATTTTTTCAGAGAAAAACGAAAAAATATATTCACAGTTCAGCGTATAATGAAAACTGACTACCAAACTCTAAACACTTCAGAACATAAGCTGTTCCGAAATGTTACGTATATAGACTGTTTTAGTAGAGCGATATATCGTATCGATTGCCGTCCGAGGGCCTCTGGTTCCAAACAAACTCTAGTTCAATGCAATTTCCTTATAAGCGAACTTTTGAACGGAAATTTAGGGTATTAAATCAAACAATTAATGCGACCTTTTTGCGATTATGAATTCTACGTCCTCGAAAATGCTTAATTATGCCTGGTTCCTTGACTAAAACTGCCGAGGTCAATAAGATAATACAGATTAAATGTTGCATTTGTAGGTTAGAATCGCCCAAAATCCCGCCAATTCCACAACAACAACAATAACATTTGGGTGATTCCAACCTCCAAACGCATCGTTTACTCTGTAATATCTTGTTGATTTTGGCAGTTTTACGGGTGTAACCAGGTAAAATTATGCATTTTCGAGGACGTAGAATTCATAATCGCAAAAAGTTCGCATTAATTGTTTGATTTAATACCCTAAATTTCCGTTCAAAAATCCGCTCGGGGAAAATGCATTGAATCAGAGTTTAAAACTGATTAAACTGATATCTCTCTGGACCACCCTATAATTTTGACAACGGGTGAAAGTGACATTATTGGTAGGTCCCGCAGTGGCCACAAGGGTGGTTTTATAGCAGCCTTGGCGCCACCTTGCGAGTTTGCAGCCACAGCCCCACAGGTAGGGTCGTAAACATGAATAGGGGGCTCTCCAGAAAAAAGAAAGAAAGGGGAAAAAAAAGAAGAAGAAAACCTAGAACAAATAAAGAGCGAGGCTTAAATGAGTTTATTACACAATTGTTGGTTCTCTCAAGGGGCCGAATTGACACGGCGACGCGATCGTGCGCACAATGAGAAAATCGGGCAATTTTCCGGACACTAATTTTTCTTTTTTTTTAAATTTATTTTTGAGTAGGGTAAACCCAGCGATAGCTATAACCATAAAAGGGGCTTCTGGGACGTAATTTTAAAGACACATCCGAGGAAGCAGTGGCGGCGCGTGCAATCTGGCAACAATGTCATCTCTCCATTTAAACCTATGTAAAACAATCGATCTTCAGGAAGTGCAATTGCACCCCCAAGATATCGATACTTTTGCATAGGATTAAATGGAAAATTTGCATGGTTGCCGAATTGCACGAGCCGCTACTGGGATGAAGCAGCCATGATGATAATCTCCGATGGACATTTTACTCGGGCTTGTTTGGTTTGCCTCCTTAATTTTAACCTTAAAAAGTCAAAGTTGGGAGACAGTTGCCAAAGAAAGAAGAAAAGTGAATTGATTGATGAAAGAACGTTCTTGCAGAAAGTATTAGAAATGGGGCTCTTGCAAACTTTTGCCTTGGGGGATTGAAGAGTTGATTCTTGCATAAAAACCTGTAAAAATGACGATGAGTACACTAAATAATCACGAAATTCACTCTCAGAATCGGGTCTAATGGCGGAAAGACGCAGGTATCGTGGGAGATTCCTATCTAAATTGAGACATATCTCTGTGTGTTCTTAGAGAAAGTGACTTTGACAGGAATCTCCTATGATACCTGCGTTGAACTGCCATTACGAACTTGACGTTTTAGCAGTTATGTGAGTTTGTTACTGAATTTTAGACTTTCTAAGGGCGATTATCGCAATTTTTGCTGGTTTTTACATCAAATTGGACTATTCATTTGCCCACAGCAAAAGTTTGTAAGAGCACCATTATAATAGAGGCCAACTTATTGAATAAATCATGATTTAACTAACAAAGTTGTAAGTGCAAGTATCGAAACAAAACACCCAGTGGCGTAGTTATAGACCCCGCTGACCCCGCCGGGCGGGGGGGGGGCGCAACGCTTCGGGGAGCGCAAAATTTTGAGAAGCGATAGAGGAAGAGAGGGAAAAGGAGAAAAGGAAAGGGGAAGGGAAAAAAGGAAAAAGAAAAAAAGCAAAGCAAAAGGAAGAAAAGAAAAGCAAAAGGAAGAAAAGGAAAGGAAGAGGAGAAAGGGAAAAAAAGAGAACAAATTGAGAAAAATAGAAGCTAAGAAAAGGACGGAGAATGCAATGTAAAGGGCAAAGGCTCTAGGTGCTTCTGCCAAAATTCACGTTCACAATGTTCGGAGCTTTTTCAAACTCATGATAGTGATATATATTTTTAGTTTTATCATTGTGAATAAATAAACATAATTTTTCTACATTAATTTACAATAATTTTTAAAGAAAGGAATTTTTCCGACAAAGGCTCCGACTAGTACCTACAGATGCGAAGGGGGGGGGGGGGGTACTCCACCGAAGCGGCCAATTTTTTCCTTAAAAAAGAGGGGCGCAGCATTCGAATCGGCAGGGGGGGGGCGCTTGCTCAGCTAGCTACGCTACTGAAAACACCTCGAAAATCTCTGCGCCATCGCAATACTTTCTCAATTTCTCTAACTTCGTTAGAACGAGAACTATGAGAAAGCAAAAAATGACACGCGAATGTTCCAAAAACCGCCGATGACCGGACCAACGAGCGACGAGAGACGGCGGCACGTTAGGTATTTCAGGTGAGGAATAGGAGACAAGGAACGCAGAGAAAGGAACAAAACAAAAGGACTCTCGTCCCAATTTGAGAGGCCCTTAAGTGGTTGTTGGAGTTTGTTGGATTGGATATATGCAGATGGAGTGTCTACGAGTAACAGGAAAGCATGACCAGGCGGGGAGGGTGAGGGTGAGTAGGGAGGGGGAGGGGCTATTCAGAAAACTCTCATCGGTCTTGAAGAGGTTATTAGGGTGAGCCCGAGAGACAGGCGCACTATGGCCTGAGATCGAAAAAAAAATGGCCAAAAATTAGTGAACAAAAATTCATCCAAAATCAGTGTATTTAACCTTTTAAGTACAATTTAGAACTTTTCAGTGACATTTATTGGTTTAAATTGCTTGCTAAAAGAGTTAATGGTAATGAAAATTGGTCTTGAAAGTTTACAAATGATAAATTGATGAGAAATTTACTTTCTATGGCCTGAGGTCGTAAAAAAATGGCCAGTGAACATCAAACATCAAAATCAGTGAACAAAAATTCATCCAAAATCATCGTATACTTGACCTTTAAAGCACAATTTAGAACTTTTCAGTGACATTTCTAGGTTCAAATCATTTGCTAAAGTTAAAATTGGTCTTGAAAGTTTACAAATGGCCAAAAATCAGTGAACAAAAAATTCATCAAAAATCATCGCATTTGACCTTTAAAGCTTACTTTAAAACTTTTCTGTAACATTCCTAGGTTTACATTACTTGCTAAAATAGTTAATGGCAATTAAAATTGGTCCTGAAAGTTTACAAATGATAAATTGATAAGAAATTTACTTCCTGATTTTTGGCCTTTTTTTTTGACGATCTCAGACCATTTTGAGGCGTGCGCTGTGCTGCAATGATGCGCGTGCATTCGGATCACTGACAGGGTATAAACAAACAAACTGCTGAGACTAGAAAAAGAAGAAAGGCAATAAAAAAAAAAAAGAAGAAAAGCGGTTAGTTTAAGATCTTTTGTTGCAACGTTCAATGTATTGAGGTTTACCGACTTCTTTTTATCGAGTTAAGGGGTTTACGGTTGGATTCAAAACACAAACATACCCCTCAACCCAAACAAACATTATGGTTAACCCTTCACAACGTGAGTACTGAGTAAAGTATTATGATACAAGTGCGAATGCGTACACTGCTTTTACAAGGGGAACAAATGAAATTGAAAAACAAAAGTTTTGAGTTGTTTAAGGTGATTTCAAGAGAAATTTTTCCAGATTTCAACCCGATGGATGGCGTCGCCAGTGGCTTTTAAGATAAATCACTTTTTTGGAATTTCAAATTGAAAACAAAGAAAAAACGCTAAATTCAAAAAAATCAGCACCAGCGAAATTTTGTACATGGATTTTTGAGCCCAAAAGGAGACAAATTGCTTTAGAATTAAAGCCTTATACTATGAAATTCATTTCGCCGTAAGCTTAGTGAGTGAGAGTGAGTGCGAGTGATAATATGTCCATCTGCCTCACCCGTACTCATTGAGGCTTATAGGAATTTTGTATTACACGATTTCCGGCTTTTTTTTTTTTTTTTTTTTTTTTTTTTTTTTTTCGTGTATATTTTAGCTTGAAGGTTTCGCGGTATCTTCCTGAAAATGCTGGCAGGTGCTGACGTTCCTCAAATATGTGCTTTCAGCGTAAATTCTTCAATTCCAGCAAAAAAAAAAAAAAAAAACTGTGGAAAATAATGGAAAAATTTCAATGAGAAGAATATTTTTTGCAAGTCACAGCTAGTACTCTGAAAAAACAGGTAGAAAACACTTCGGTTCTGCTGACAAAACCTTTGGTCAAAAAATGGCCCAGAGAAAGACTTCAGTTGAGGCAACCAAATAATGTTTCTTTCACCCAGCAAAACCTCTTCAGTTAGGCGTACACCGTACAAAACTTTTGGTTAGCTACCTAAGTATTTTGATGGGACATTTTTCCACCAAAGGTTTTGTCAGCGCTACCAAAATATTTTGTCTGCTTTTTCTGTGTAGGCTCAATTGTAGAACCGTTGACTCCGCACCAGTAGCGGCTCGTGCAATTTGGCAACACCATGCTTGTTTGTCATTTAAACCTATGCAAAAGTATCGATAAAGGAGGAGTGTCAATAAGGCCGGTTTTTGGCCCCAAAAATGGTCAAAATTTAGATTGGTCTAAAAGTTCGAGTACAGTGGATCTACTAACTCACAAAGGCTTGTATTTTTAGGTTTGAGCGGTGTTTACGGATTATTTCAACGTTTATGGCTTATTTTGCCACCTCAAAGTAGGTCAATTTTGTGTTTTTCATGGAAAAACCCCTATTTTTCGTTAAATGATTGAATATTTAGATGTGAGCCGGACATAGTTCGGTGATCTCCTTTAGATATGTTATTAGGCTACTAAAAACGAGTAACATACTTAAAAATAGTCACCGAACTATGTCCGGCTCGTACTTAAATATTAACTTTTCTGTTTTCGGGAAAATGCAAAACTTGCACGAAATCTATGATTCTACGCGCAACAATGGTAATATTGCAACTCGGCAACCTATCAAACATAGTGATACAATCGATGCTTGGTAAGGCAGGTTGCATTACTGTAGAATCGATTGTTCGACACGGGTTTTGATGAAGAATATCCATTGTTGCCACATTGCACAAACCGCTAATGACGCAAAATACAACGCTGTATAGAGATACATGTTGTGTTGGTGAACTCGCACACATATTTCACTGCATTGTGACCTTGTAAGTTTGATGGTCGGGTCGCTAAGCTAAGCGCTTAACATTAGATAATTGTTGTCGAAAGTTATTTTCAATTTATCAGTTTCTTTCCTTCAAAATTCCATTTTTCATTATGCGTCAAAATGTCCATTCAGCACAATGAATTTGGATTGAAGCTTTATTCTTTGCGGGTAATAAAGAGTGTACGTTTGAGAAAACAATTTCAAATAATTTTTTGCGGGCGCAGAAATATATATACGATCATGCGATGTTGCCAGATTGAAGAAAATCTACACACTATTAATTTGACGTTATCAAGCAGTGAGTCCAGTGGAAAATCTGACTAATAACAATAAACGATGAGATGTACCTACAAGGTTGTAGACACTAGTCGCGCCTCTATAGTCAAAGTCATGGACCAAAGCTACGTATGCAGTATGGCCATCAGCTATATATTTGTCCCTATCAAAGGCCTTATAAAATTCATTTTAACCCCATATTCTTAAGTTTTGCGCACTGTTCTTGACATCTTCTGGTGCTTTGTCATTGCGAAAGCAATGTTTGGTTGTAGGCACATTCTTCAATTATAATGGGTCAGTTGCAAATTTTTGCTTCAGCGCTATAGAGAGATCAATCTTATGTAAAATCGCGTTAAAAGTCCATTGGTGGCAGCAGAAAGTCATAAAATGCAATAACAAACGCACCAGAGGCATTTAACTGAAATCCAAGATGGCGGTAAAATATCGAGCAACCTGTATGCAAGCACCATGAACATCCAAGATGGCCGCCCTCTCTACATCCATCACAACCAATCACAACGCAAACAAACTCATAACCTCCGATCCTGCATGTGAGGTTGTTAACTTTGGCCATCATGCGATGCTCACGGTACGTGCAGACAGGTTGCTCGATATTTTACCGCCATCTTGGGTTTCAGTTAAACGCCTCTTGTGAGTTCATACTGCATTTTATGACTTTCTGATACCACCAATGGACTTTTCACGTGATTTTACTTAAGATGTAACACTCTATATCGCTGTAGCAAAAGTTTGCAACAGACCCATTGTGCAACTGTCTGAGGGATATGAAGTTCAAAAATCCGCAATTATTGGCCTTGTTTCCACCTTTTATCAGTTAATTGAAGGTCATGTGCATTTTTTCGGAAGTTTATGACTTCCTAGTCACTTTTCTTAACTGCACTTACAAAATTTGGTCGAATTAATATCATTTAATTAAAAAAAAAATAGGTTTTTAAGAAAAACTTTGACTAGCTCTAGCTCCTCAGGAATGCGTTTTTGGAAACAAGTTTATAGAGGTTTTTCGTCTTGTTTTGACCTCTAAAATGCACTACAATAGTTGAAAAAGCGATACGGGGTGGGGCCAAAAACCGGCCTTATTGACACTCCTCCTTTGGGGTGCAATTGCACCTCCTGAAGATCGATTGTTTTATATAGGTTTAAATGGAGAAATTACTTTTTTGTCACATTGCACGCGCCGCCACTGCTCCGAACTAAAATCGTCTATAGCAAAAGTTTACAACAGACCCATTCAGAAACACACCTTGAACCAGTGGCGGATCCAGAAAATTTTTCTGGGGGGGACGCCTGTGAAATTTGAAATGTGAAGCGTCGGTTGGAAGCGATTTCGGCCGCTCTTTTCCATCGAAAAAAGGCAAAATTTGAGGCTTCTGGGGGGTAAGTTCCTCTGTGAATCCGCCACTGCCTTGAGCCAAAATAGCTTGAGATTTCTCGGCGGAGTTTATAGTGAAAAATTTGAAAGAGCAGAACAATAGTTTAATGAATTTTGCAGAGAAGCATTGGCGCAACCAGGATCTCTTTCATCTCTCTCATCATTTCCCATTTGAATGTATAAGTAGGAAAAGGACAGAAAGAGGGGGTTTTATCCCCTTGTCCATCCTTGTCTTAACATACGATTCTTACTGGAGGAAAGAGAGAGATGAAGAAACTCTCGATGTGCTACTGCAGAGAAGCATGGTAAAACTAACGCGGTGGAGTATTTTTGGAGGGGGAGGGGCCTTTAGCTGAAAAAGGCGGGGAGTGTGTGGATTGTTTGTTTTTGTATGTGTATGTCTATTTGTATGCGTGTGAGAACAACTTAAAGCCACGACCACCCCTCCCTCCCAAGCCCTTCGACCAGTAAGCATGGCCGTAGCCAGGATATTGCCTTTCTCTCTTAGCTCATTTAAACGCGTGTGTTAGAAAAGGATGGATATAGGGGCTGTCACGTGATGATATCGGCCCCTGTTTCTGTCCTTGTCTAACACATGCAATCAAACGGCCGAAGAGAAAGAAAGACAGATTATGCCGGTAGGGGAATTGTGTGCGGTGTGGGGGAGATTCGAATCCAGTGCGGTTAATTCATATTGCTTTGTAATAAAAATGATGTACCATTCGTGGAGCCCTTGTTTCCAAAGGAAGGGTGGGGAGGGGAGAAAAAGTTAAACAGACACTTTATTTACCGCGTTATGTTATGTACCTTCGGTTACCCCTTCTCTGCTTCTACTTCTACCCCCCCCCCCTCCCCCTTCCCCCTTCCCAACACTTTCTAGATTTTTATCTCCGTGTCATTTTCTCCCCACGGCTCCAGAATCCGAAAACTCGAAGGTCCCGTAATGAGCCGCGCTTTGATTAATCAGCCAATCATAAAAAATAAAACCACCGCGCTCTTACTATGGCTGTTCCTAAAAACTCAAAAATAAAACCCATTTCCTGTGCGTTTGTTTTTCAACGAAGTCGTTTTCGTGCACGCGTATTTCAATACGACCCAGCGTTGCCGGATTTGGAGCGATTGAAAAGTCCACGAAAGAAAAAGCCTGGATTTATTTTTTTTCAGGGGTTAGCTAAATGGGGCTCTTGCAAACTTTTGCTGTGAGCAAATGAATAGTCCATTCTGATGGATGAACCAGCAAAAATCACAAAAATCACACTAAGGAAGTCTAAAATTCAGTGATAAACTCACATAACTGCTGTAGTGGCAAGTTCGTAATGGCAGCTCAAAGCAGGTATCATGGGAGATTCCTGATTCCTGTCTATTATGTCACTTTCTCTCCAGAAACGCAGCGATACGTCTCAGTTTAGATAGGAATCTCCCATGATACCTGCAGCTACGTTGAGCCGCCACTAAGCCAGATTCTGAGAGTGCATTTCGTGATTTTTAGAGTACTCATAGTCATTTTATTTGGTTAGAATCGACTCTTCAATCACCTGTGGCAAAAGTTTGCAAGAGCCCCATTTAAATCAAGGTGTCTTGGACCAATAAAAATCCGAGATTCCTCAAAGACCCTTTTTCTATTTTTTTTTTGAAATTTTAAATTTTAGCAAGTTATGGAGGATAAAATATTTCCGTTAAAATCAATGGGAAGATGAGTAAACATATAGAGAAAAATTGGAATATTTCAAATAGCCGTTTGAATTTTAATTAAAATTTGCAAAAACATCTGCAACTAGTCTTCTGTAAAATTAACCCTTGAAAGAGGGGTCTGGAAGTCTCCCCCAGAATATTATAGGGGGTGTGGGGGCCAACTCCTGAATATCAAAGGGGGTAGGGGGTCTCCCCCAGAATATAAAAGGTGGTCCGGGCCCCGGACTCCGGGGGCGCCTAGAATAATTTTGATGTGAGAAAGTGTTCTTGAGGTGTTTCCTATACAGTTTATTTTTTCCACTGTTGCCAGAGTACCGGTTAAACTCCAAAGTGATTTAATTAAATCTTATAGTAAAAAACGACCCGAAGCCGTATATTTGGCCACACTGCTTCTTTTCGTAATGGCACGGGCCGGGGCGGGCCGGGCGCGGCGTTCGGACGCCCCAAAAATGCCCCTATCCATGTCGATTGTCGAGTCCAGCGTCAGAGTTTGGGGGAACGGTCACGGAGGTTGGAGAGGATGGGGGGGGGGGGGGGGGGTTCAGAAACAGAGAGAAGCGTAAAAAGAAAAGTAATCGTAACACGCGGATATTGTGTTTAATTACAAATTACACCGGGAGATCATAATTATAGCAGCGTTTTCTAAAATTAGTGCGCTGCTGTGATCGTGCCGGCGAATTTTTCTCTCTCCTCCGTACCATTCACCCTCCCTCCCCCCCCGTTCTCCCCTCTTCATTCGCTGCCCCCTCTTTTTTTTTTTTTTTTTTTTTTTTTTTTTTTTTTTTTTTTTTTTTTTTTAATGTCAGGTAATGTCGTTTGTAAACACGCGGTCATACACGATTTTCTTCATTTGATGCTTTCCAGGTTTTTTTTTTTTTTTTTTTTGTTTTTTCCTGGATGCAGTCGTACACTCTTTGATGATGAAAGAAAACACAAAATGACTGTCGTGTTTCAGTAATTTTATTCGTGTCGGCCCCCTACCGGCCCCCCCCCCTCCTTTTTTGTATTAAGTTGCAATATTTCCTCGCGCCCAAAAATTTGGACACATTCATACTAAACATCATAGGCGGATCTAGCAATCTGGCAACTGCGGATTCTTCCCATTTGATTGTATGATAAACAGTCGATTCTTGAAGGGGCTGCAGCCCCGAAACTATTCGATTTTTTCTCATGCAATCAAATGAGAAGAATACACTGTTGCCAGATTGCTGGATCCGCCAATGACAAACACATACTAGTTTTCCAATATTGCCTATTAATCTCGATTTATCAAAACGCCTCTGCATGTAGACCATAATACGGGCAATGGAGCTGTTGCAAACTTTTGCTACAGGCTTATTAATAGTTGATTAAGGGGTAATACCCTGTAAAAATAACGATTAGCGCACTAAAAATTCACGAAATCCACTCCTAAACTCACAAAATGCTTTTAAATGGGAGACCGTAATGGCGGCCGAGGCCGCGGTTTTCTTATGGCAATTGTATGCTTCTTCTTCTTCTTGTGTGGTGTTGCGAGAACACCTCGTGTAGATGGCGCTGATTGAAGATAGGGAAATCCAATAAAAACCGCGGCCCCGGCCGCCATTACGGTCTCGCGTTTAAAAGCATTTTGTGAGTTTAGGTGTGGATTTCGTGATTTTTTAGTGCGCTAATCGTTATTTTTACTGGGTATTACCCCATTATCAACTACTAATAAACCTGTAGCAAAAGTTTGCAACAGCTCCATTTTTTTCGCTAAAAGTAATTTCAACTTCAATAAAAAAAAAAGAAAAAAATTTGTTTTTTTTTTTTTTAATTTTTGTACCCGCAGAAGATTTTTACACCTCCATAGTTTTGAATTTTTTGCGAGGGAGACGTAAATTATTTTCACGAGCTAAGTTTCGCTCTTGAAACTTGAAAAATTTGCTTGAATCCCAAACACCCCCTAATGCCCCCTATGGACAGTCGGCCCGACTGCCATTGAAAATATAAAAAATTAAAAATTTGGGGTCAATTTCTTATCTGACTGTTTGGTTACTTATTTCAAATCATTTGGTTCAGCAGTTTTACACAGAAAAATGCCCTATCTGGATGGTCTGGTACACCCTGTCCTTACAATATTTTCATCAAGGAACGATGAGCGACAACTGCCGCAGTTACATGCGTGTGAGTGTGGGACTGATCTGCTATAGCTTTCCCACCCCACCCGTACTGGCCCCCTCGTCAGTCAGGTGTGAGAAGTAAGAATTGTCGTTGATCCGGAACCTTAAAGTCGAAACTTAGCTCGTGACAATCTTTAATTCGTCGGTAGTACGTAAAATCTAGGTCATTTTAATAAAAACTGTTAGCATTTTTGAAATCAGCGCACGTAGGAGTATTTGACCCGAAAACCTGGCCAAAAACGGAAAACTGAAAAGTCGTTAAAAAAAAAAAACTATTGATGGTCTTTGAGAGGTAAGTAACCGCTCTACTGCGCAATAGATGTGTCGGAACATCCACGCTTGGACAACATTGAACTGAGCGCTTGACGAACCCGCGGTTGTTCACCGTTCAAAGCGCTGTTACTAACCAGTCAACATTTTCCATCGAGGACAAGCGTTGGTGCATCCAAACATTTCAGCGATTATGAACGTTGTTTTAGATGATATGGCTTCATTTAGATGGCAACCATTTCTTTTTCCGTGCATTTTTGACCCTTTTACATCTAATTTAAAATGGACATGAAAAAATCTCTAATTTTAGGCACTATCTTTTTAAAAAAAGGCAATTTTGAATACGTTCCGGGCAAAACCGGGCGTAACCAAAACAAGGGGGTTAAAGTAGACCCATTTAGGCAACTGCTCCAACAGTCAAAAATTTCAAGAAATTGCCCATTTTTTTTAAACAACATTTTGAAGTCAAGCCTTTTTTATAAAAGAAGCGTCAACAACTCGGCAAAAGAATGCGCTATCGACCTTTGGTTTAAGCCAAAATTCTTAATTTTTTACGCATTTTTCAACCATAAACCGTGCAATAGGAGTTTTGAGTTTAAATTGGAAAATTAACCAAAATCGATTTTCAAATGTTCAAGAACGCGCAAATATTTTTGGCTAGGTTTTTGGGGTAAACACTCCTCTACGTGCAGCGTCTCAAAAGACATACGCGAACGATGATGAAGTGAAATTATAGGCGGCGAATTATTCTAAAACACTATAGAAATTAGTAAAATTAACACTGATGAATGGTGAATATCGCGGACATATTATGTCGGTTTGGATGCTTACTTCCCGCAGAATATCATATCAATATGACTGTCGTATATAGTCATCACCTGGCCCCTCATCCACGCCACCGTTTGCACGATTCGTCCACATTTTTTGAACCGTTTCTCATGACCTCGCTTCCATTTTCCATTTCTTAGCTCATAAAAGCCAATGCCCCCCCCTTCCTCCCGCCACCCCCTCTCGCCCCCCTCCGTCTTCCTTCCGCTCCCCTCCCCCGCCCCTTCACAAAGACTTAGCTCTTTCCGCTACTTTATTACACTCTTCGGTAGTTAAAAGTGAGGGAGAGAGAGAGAGAGAAAGAGAGAGAGAGAGAGAGAGAGAGAGAGAGAGAGAGAGAGAGAGAGAGAGAGAGCGAAGTGCATTTTATTGACACTAACAGCATTCTAATTCGGTTTTGATGGTTCCCTCGATCTATTTTGTGCATGATTTAAACATCGCAGATGCCACACCGTTTTGATGTTTTGATGAGAGATCTGGAACATTTAAGTATTTTTAGCTCTCAGTAACAACCTAAAGTGACAAAATGTCAAACGTTTGACGTTGATAATCCAACGGAAAGCTGTTCACGATGGAAGCTGTTGCAGTGCAGGGTGACCTTGATCATTGACCAGCGACGGCGGCTCGTCAATGAAGCAAGCTCTTGCTAACTTTTGCTATAATCGGTTGAATTTATTTAAATTGGATCTTGCAAACTTTTGCTCTAATCAAATGAATCGTTAAATATGATGTAAAAACCAATGTAATTAGCGAAAATCACACTACACTAGTTTAAATTCAGTAAGAAACTTAGAAAACAGCTGGAATAGCAAGAACGTAATGGTGGAGCCACGCAGGGTATCATGGGAGATTCCTGTTTAATTTGTCAATTGCTCCTTGGAAACACAGAGTTATGTCTCTTAAGATAGGAATCTCCCACGATACCGGCCTAGCTCCGCCATTAAGCCCGATAATGCGAGTGATTTTTTTGATTTTTTTTGTGTACTCATCGTCATTTTTACAGTTTTTTTTTTTGCAAGAATCAACTCTACATATAATCATCACCTGCAGCAAAACTTTGCAAGAGCTCCATACTTGATTAAAATCTAGCAAAAATTAAGTATAGCGAGTCTGTCGACGAATTTCGTTTTTGTTCCCCCCCCCCTTTTTTTTCAAGAACTCATCGTATTTTACGCTGGATTTAACTCTAGAATTAATTAATGCTTCAATCGATATATCATCCGCATGACACTACACTATGTAGAAAAGAATAGATCATTGGAGATTCAATGGAATCTCGAAACAATGGAGCTGTTGCAAACTTTTGCTACCTAGGCCTATTAATAGTTAATATTGGGGTAAAACCCTGCAAAAATAACGATTATTATCTAAAAAATCATGAAATCCACTCCCAAACTCATAAAATGCTTTCAAACGCGAGATCTTAATGGCGGCCTAAATCTTATGGCAATTTTATGCTTCTTCTTCTTCTAACACCTCGTGAAGATGGAGCTGATGGAGATAGGGAAACCCAACGTAATCGGTGGCAACGGTCTCGCGTTTGAATGTATTTAATGAGTTTGGGAGTGGATTTTGTGATTTTCTAGGGCGCGAATCGTTACTTTTACAGGGTTTTACCCAATTATTAACTGTTAATAGGCTTGTCGCTAAAGTTTGCAATAGCTCCATTATATAGTGTAGCACAGGACGTTTACTGTTCTATTCTTTCAGGGCATCTCTTGTTTGTTCGTTGTTACCAAACATTTGCTTTCAGTATGTGTCGCTCTTATCCTAATTAATTGAATCATTGATTTGTTTCAGGTATGTCAGAAATTGAGAATTTTTTATGCATGGCCCTAATCACTGGTCGATACGGTAAGCTTTGAAAATTGATTTGCTTATAGAGCTGGATATAGACGTATACAACGAGGCACTGGCGCAACCAGGGTCTCTTCCATCTCTCTCATTTCCCATTTGAATGTATAAGTAGGAAAAGGACAGAAAGAGGGGGTTTTATCCCCTTGTCCATCCTTGTCTAACATACGTTTTTTAATGGAGAAAAGAGAGAGATGAAGAACTCTCGGTGCGCTACTGCAACGAGGTATAGCAATAGAGAGGCTGGTACATGTTTTAAGTCCTATCTCAAAGCGTGGCAGCATGGACGATCTGAATCTGCGGGCCGATCATTTACTTAATCGTTCAACCGATCGTTAAGACTGTATAATATGAGTGATTTTTTTGCTTCGCGGAAGTCCTTGAAATCTTGTAAAAAGTCCTTGAATATCCTTAATTTTTCTTCAAAAAATCTGTCATGAACCATGTTTGAGCATGAGCACACCTACTGTTTTATATCCCCCTTTACCGAGGAAGTCTTTAAATTTGACTTTAAGTTGGTTACGTGAACTTTTAAGTTAGTTTTAAAGAGGGGTCGGGGGTCCCCCCCCCAGCTTAAATTGGTGTTAGAAAGTATTCGTAGGGCTTTTCCTACAGTTTATTTCAACATGGCGTCGCCTATCTTTGGTTATCGCTCGTTGGTCCGCGGTGGCAACTTGGCATCGCAACGCGTTCCCCCTGTCGAAATTGAACCAGCACAGGGTCGCTCTGTTTCGCGCGGAATAGAACAGCTGTTGAAATCGATCAATCGCCGGTGAAAAATTAACTCGTACCGCAGCATTCCCTCGCCTCCACCTCCCCTCCCCCCTCCTCCCACGACCCCCCCTCTAGTTGTCGCGCTTCAGAGCCAAGTGAACTATGATTTAATTAAAGGGGCACAACAACGACAGAGGAGGTGGCGACGCGATGACACTCATTGTGGGGGGGGGGGGGGGGGCACCGAGGATGGGTCCGTGCGCGGAGGCTAGTGGAGGATGAGGCGGCGTCTAGGGGAGAGAAAGCCCCCTTTACCCCCCCCCTCCCGTCCACTCCCGCAGTCTCTTGCCGATGCTCTCTCTCTCTCTCTCTCTCTCTCTCTCTCTCTCTCTCTCTCTCTCTCTCTCTCTCTCTCTCTCTCTCTCTCTCTCTCTCTCCCCCCTCCGCTCTCCGCTCGGCGTGAGTTTTATATTATTGTTGAAAGTGTGTACAAGCAAATGCACTCGTTCAATTACGCCAGCCATTAAGTTTTAAATAATCATCGATGTCGCTCTTTGTGTGTTACAATAAAATGCCACCATTCACCGGCGCTCTCCCTCTCCCCCCCCTCCCTTCTCCCGACCGCGTCATCGTCATCAAAGCGTCGTCAGCAACGTTTCGCGTAAAGAGATGGATGTACATTTTTCAGCTTCTGTATCTCTCTCATACCCGCCATTCCTACCTCTCTTTCGGTTTATCTCTCTCTCTCTCTCTCTCTGTCTCTCTCTGTCTCTCTCTCTCTCTCTCTCTCTCTCTCTCTCTCTCTCTCTCTCTCTCTCTCTCTCTGCCTCCCTCCCTCTCTCGCTCTCTTCCCCTCTTCTGCAATAGTTTCTACAAATCTCTATTTTTTGCCATTTTGTTTTGTTGGTCTCTCGATTTCTCTGTGCTTTGTCTTTTAATCTTACTCGTCTTATACTTTCTTACCACTGGCGCAACCATAGGATCACTTCCATCTCTCTCATTTTCCATTTGAATGTATAAGTAGGAAAAGGACAGAATGAGGGGGTTTTATCCCCTTGTCCATCCTTGTCTAATATACGTTTTTTATGGAGAAAAGAGAGAGATGTTGATCACATGAATGATTACAGCTGTTTTCTGACTTTATTTCTGAATTTTAAACTTTTATAGTGTGATTTTCGCTGGTTTCTGAATCAGATTTAACTATTCATTTATGCTTGTAGCAAAAAATTGCAAGAGACCCATTTTCAGTTAGAAGAAAAAAGGCACACAAACCGTTGTACTATGGTTGTATCAAATTCATCGGTCACTGAGACGCCCTCTGTTCGTGTAACCGTTGCCGTCGGTTGGTTTATCCGTCATGTATTCGCTGTAAAAGTCTCCGCGGAGGTTAGGCAACCGTGGGGTACACGAGTTAGTGTCATAAATTCCCTTGTGCGCTCGAGTCGGAGAGACAGGACCGCGACACTTATGACGTGATTCCAGTAAGTTACGTCGACACTTATGGCCCCGATTATCTCCAGCGAGAGAAGAATTCGACAAACACAGTTCTAATGGGCTCCTTAAATAATTTCGCTCTCCCCCAACATCACGCACAGTGAAAAGAAAGAAGTCGAGAGTGTTAAAATTTCTTCAGGCGTTCGATGCATCATAGGGCCATTTTCACGGTGAAAAACCAACACATTTTCCTTTATTTGCTTGCATGTTTTAGAACATTCGTTCATGTGTTTATAATAGGTGTTTATTTATTTATTTAAGGTAAACACCCCCAGTAGCCGGCACCCCTAAAATTTGCACTATTACCCGGCATCTATTTTTTGCATTGTGAAAAGTAATAGTTTAGTGGCAATGAGTCTGCTGCGTACTTTTGCTACATCAATATAAGTAATTGTTTCTAACGTAAAATTTGGCAAAAATCACGATGCGCACTTTAAAAACTTTCAAAATCCACTCATTAACTCAGAAAATACCTTCCATTTCAAACAACCCGCGCTACACTAGACACTATATCACCGACTTATAACTACATAGATGGAACCATCTCGTTTATGTAAACATGAACAGAACTTACAAACATTGGAATGTTTCGTTTAGATGCGTACATTTCTTATATTATTTTGTAATCTTTGATAAACCGAAAAGACCAGACAGCAAAATGCAGCTTATATTTCACGTATTAAAAAAGAAATTCCATCATTTTGAAAGAGTGATGTTGTTTACTTATGCACGATGGTTCCGTGTGAAATAGTGTCTAGTGTAGCGCGGGCTGTTTGAAATTGAAGTGATTTCCTGAGTTAATGAGTGGATTTTGAACGTTTTTAATGTGCGCATCGTTATTTCCGCCGAATTTTACATAAGAATCAAGGTTCTATACTGTGGTAGCAAAAGTATGCAACAGACCCATTTTGTTGTTTTGCGTATTTTTTTCGAGTGTTTCACACTTGAGGCCTCAGAAATATCCACACAAAACACCAGTATTGCCACCAAACTAATACTTTTCACATTGGAAAAAATTGGTAATCGTGTTTATCGCGTGAAAATATTTGTGAAAAAGAATGATCAGAATTTCTCTTGTTACTTATCTTCAAACTTTTTTTCTAAATTTTAACAATTGAAAATTCTACGAGTGTATCCTAATCGTGATGAAAATTATCTTACTGTGTTTTTAACGGAGCTCCCGCTTTCAGTTACACGATTTCCCTCCCGATGGAAAGAAATGCTCACACTCGGTTAGATGTCTGCGGTTTTTATTTTGTTTCGAGACAGTTTTGATTCAAATTAGGCGCCGTATCAGTGTGTCACTCCCGCTTAGATGAGAGGGGAGATTGCTCATAAGCTGGTGAAATTGGAGGCAGTATTCTTCTAATTTTGAAGTTGATTCTCAGAAGGGAGAAAATTATTATTGAAAACAGAAATACTGCTCGTGACTTCTGTGCAGTGGCGTAACGTGCAACGTCGCAACGTTGTAATGTGTCCATTTAAACACATGTAAAAAGTCGAATGCGAAGGTGTTCACCGAACACCCAATAGTTCGATATTTTTCGTGGGTTTGAATGGACAACCTGCAACGTTGCCACGTCCGAGTATTCTCGTTTCTGTGGCCAAAGTTCGATATGGACTCGTTTTCAAAAATTCGTATTTCCCTTTTAAATGGTCCGAATGTAAAAACGTTGTGTCTAAAATACACTAAAGAGCCAGGAAATCTCAGAAAAAAATGCAGCTTTTCCAAGAAATTTATTCAAATGGCGTTTTTGAGTCCCTATACTTTTTTGAAAATGAAAATTTTCAGAGGCTGAAAATACAGGAACGACTTTGAAATTCAAAAAATGCCAAAACAAGGGTTCGATTATTTTTAAGACACAACGCGGCAGAAGCGATGCGTGAAATTTGACAACGATGTGCTTTCTCCATTTAAACTATCTGAAATAATCGAATGCTTCGGTCATCGGTGATGATCAGATGTTTCGACCTTTCTAATGTGTTTAAAGGGGGGAAAGAATAAACGTTGCCAAATTTCACGCCTCGCCACTGCAACGCGGCTCTTGCAAACTTTTGCCGCAGATGATTGAATAAGAGTTGATTCTTTATAAAAATGACTATGAGTACACTAAAAATCACAAAATTCACTCTCAGAATCGGGCTTAGTGGCGGAACTACGAAGGTATCATATTTGATTCCAATCTAATTTGATACATATCTCTGTGTTTCCGGAGAGAATGTGACAAATTAGACGAAAATCTCCCATAATACCTGCGTAGCTACGTCATTGCGATTTTGACGTTGCATCTGTTTTCTACGTTTATTACTGAATTTTGAACATTTTTCAGTGTGATTTTCGCTTTTTTTTCACATCAGATTTAACTAAACGTTTGCTTGTAGCAAAAGTTTGCAAAAGCCTTATTTCAGTTTTGTTTTCACAATAATTGCGACTCCAAATTGTTTAGCATTTGAAAAATAATTTTTTTTCAGAGCGCCTTCAATCCACTGTTCATGCAAAATCAGCACGGTTATGTAGGAATGTTTAACTGTACCCACTTAATTTGAGCGAGCGAAGATTGATTTGCTTTCGTAACTTGATTGTGAAAGGGTTGGAAGTCACAATCATTATTAAATGTAACGGATACTAAACAGTATGCTTTCCACGACCCGACGAAAAAACTTTGCGAAAAGCTTGTGTAAGCTATCGTGCAATAACGTATTGAAAAATCAGCTTGATGAAAACAACTAAACTCATCCCCCCCCCCGCCGCGTCAGTTTAAGGGGTATCTCCACCTGCGAATTTAAAAGCGCGAATAAACTGATTGAGCCAATGAGCTGCCTTGAAGTTGATAGGTCGAGTCCGATGTATTGACAACAAAGAAGCCCATCGGCTCAAGCAGTCAATTCGCGCTTTTAAATTCGCAGGTAGAGAGACCCCTTTACCACAGACTGCCGTAAGTTCTTTGTGTGTGTACACCAGCGGCGGCTCGTGCAATGTGGCAACAATGGATTTACTCCATTTAAAACTGTGTAAAATAATCGATTACTTGATGAGGCGCAGCGCCTCACCTAGTATCGATCTTTTTGCATACAATTAAATGGCAAAAGTACACGGTTGCCAGATTGCACGAGCCGCCACTGGTGTACACGTGAGTACGAAAGTACGTTCTCACAACCATTTGATTTTTTCTCATGTAATGATTCTGGAGAATGGAAGAAATTGTTTTGTAAAGTTTTATGAGAAACAATACATGCTTTCATTACTTCTAAAAAAGTAATGTCCTAAGAAATTTGGAAAAATCTGTTTGAAATCAGTGTTACAAAATTCAGCGGGAAGTACAAAAATTTGTTGGAAATCCATCCAGCTTTGATCCTCTCTGTCTCTTTTAAAGCTTCGTGGGTTACTATTCTTAAAGATTCGATTGCCTCAAAATCCACCGTTTTTCACTTTCTTAACTCCGCTATTTGTTTTAAGTTCAAGCACCGCTGTCCCCCCCCCCCGAAGATTCGGTATCCTCAAAATCCAGTGTTTTTCACTTTCTTAACATCAGTGTTGCAAAATGCAGTGGGAAATACAAAAATTTGTTGGAAATCCATCCAGCTTTTATTTTTTCTGCCTCTTTTAAACGTTTGATCCTCTCTGTCTCTTTTAAAGCTTCGTGGGTTTCTATTCTTAAAGATTCGATCGCCTCAAAATCCAGTGTTTTCCTCTATTAACTCTTCCTTATTAACTCTGCTATTTGTTTTAAGTTCAAGCACAGCTTTTTTTTTGTTTTTTGTTTTTTTTTTTTGTTTTTTTGGTTTTTTCCCCCGAAAAATAGAACGAAAATGAAAATTCTAAAAATGTATGTGAGTTAGATCTGAACCATTTGGAGAGAGAGGGAGAGGGGGGGAGAGGGTGTTGAAAGGAGGAGAAGGGATGGGAGAGAGAGAGAACACGTTAATTTTGACAGAATAAGCGATACACGTAATATAATCGGAACCGACAGCGGTTATTGCTACCAGGTGATGCAAGGCTCCATTCCAAGATGCGCGGGAGAGGCGTAAAGAGAGAAAGATATGGAGAAAGAGAGAGAGAGAGAGAGAGAGAGAGAGAGAGAGAGAGAGAGAGAGAGAGAGAGAGAGAGAGAAAGAGAGAGAGAGAGAAAAGAAAAATAAACGTACGCACACAAGTTCAATTTACAACCACCCGAGACATGTGTAACACATTTTCAAACTCGTGTTTCGATTTCGAGAGCTCGCAAACACCAGACACTCACAGATAACACTCACAATTACAAGAAAACATCGAAACGCGCTCCCATGGAAGAGTGTGTGTCGCTCGACTCCGAGCGGGGTCGTGATGGCGGTGTGTCCAGTGGTCGATGCCAGAGAGCCCCTTAATTTACCTATAATTAAAAAAGACTTGTAAAATGAACTTACAAGCGTTTCATTCTAAATGTTTTCTCCCCCCCTCCCTCCCCCCTCCCCCGGCACCCCCTCCTCTTGGCTTTTATTTTTATTTTGCTTTAATAAATTGACAATTTAACTGCAGTGTAATCAAAATATAAAGAAATTTGTAAGAACATAAAGATAGGAGAAGGTAGAGAGTTGAAGACTGAACATTTTTCCGATTTCCATTAACCCTTTCATGCACGAATTTTGAGATTTGATTTTTTTTAGATTTATTCAGACCGTTCGAAAGAGGACACTTTTTTAAGAACTTTGATGGGTCAAACAACTTTTTGAAAAATGTCCATTTAAATTCCATTGAATCACATGTTACATAAAATGGTACTCATGTGTACCACTATCCAAGATAGGGTTGACTAGTCATGGAAAGTGTTTGAAGTTACGCGTTATGCCATTGAATTGATTATTTTCATCTATATATTTATTTATTTATTTATTTATTTATTTATTTATTTATTTTTTTTTTTTTTTAATGAAAACTTCAAATTTTTATCTTGTAAATTTAAAGAGTCTTGTCAAACGTTTATATATAAAAGCTTATCACCTTTTGAAATGCCCCTCTATTCATTCCAATGGGGCTCTTGCACACTTTTGCTTTGAACAAATGAATAGTCCAATCTGATGTAAAAACCAGCGAAAATCGCGATAATCACACTTAGAAAGTCTAACATTCATTAACAAACTCACATAACTGCTATGACGGCAAGATCGTAACGGTGGTTCACCGCAGGTATCATGGGAGATTCCCGTCTAATATGTCACTCTATCTATGGAAACACAGAGATATGTCTCAATTTAGATAGGAATCTCCCATTATACCTGCGTCTCTCCGCCCCTAAGCCCGATTTCGAGACTGATTTTTTTGATTTTTCAGTATACTCATCGTCATTTTCACAGGTTTTTATGCAAGAATCAACTGTTAAATCCCTGTAACAAAAGTTTGCAAGAGCTCCATTGAAGACATTCCCGATACAAATAAGGAGTAGAAGAAAATTTACGCCTTTGAGCTAGAAAAACGCAATTGAAAGTTGAAAAATGGTTTTTCGATACTTCAAAGTAGAAAATTGGTTGAACCAAATCTTTTGTTTTACTCCTTTCCTATTTTGAAGTATCGAATAGCCACTTTGAAATTTCCAATCGCGTTTTACTCAAAAGCGTAAGCTCGTTGATCCCAGTGGCGAGGCGTGAAATTTGGCAACAATGTATTTTTTCCATTTAAATTCACCAAAAAGGTCGAACGCTTCAGTCATCGGCGGCGTCTCGACCTTTCTAATGTGTTTAAATGGGGAAACAGGAACGTTGCCAAATCGCACGCCTCGCCACTGGTTGATCCTGACAAAATCTACGAACAGGCGGGGGGTGGGGGGGGGGGTGGTGGATTACGAGCCATATCCCTCTGTTACGAATCAAGAAAAACTAGGAATGGATGGCGGAACGAAATGGTAAAGGAAACAACAAATCCTGGAGGAATCAGGCGTGTGGTAGTACTTAGGAAGAAATAAACTGCAGAGCACGAAAATTATAGTATAATTAGCGATTTAACTCAACTTTCAAGCACCTTGTTATTTTAAAGAACGAGTTTAAATAAACGGAGGCGCCGTGATGGAAACGGGCAGTATATCGGCGATAATAATGCAGCATTGCCATGAAACACTGCTTCCGGTCTTTTATCGCTTTTTTGAATCCATGGGTAAATTGTTCTGACAATTTTAATAATGGGCCCGAAAACTGGCAGCGCTGCAAAAGAAGGGATGATGAGGAGGTGTTGATACGGTCATTATGCTCCAACACGGCCGATATTTATTCGAATTTATTAGACCGGAAGCAATAGATAACAAAAATCGGCGAGCGCGTAAATGCTTAACAGATTCGAAGACCGGGAGTCGCAATTATGAGGCCGGGCTGGAGCCGGTGTGGTGCCGAGTGTTGTCAAAGTGGACCCCCCCCCCCCACAAACTTGTAGAATGAAACTTGGAGACTTGAGTGCGGTCCTTGCGGTTATAGTTTTCTCACGCTTTTCGTAGATTTTTTAACCCTTTCAGTCATAAATTATGAAAGAGAAGATTTTACCTCTTCATGGGGCTCTTGCAAACTTTTGCTTTAGGGAATGGGGCAGTTGCAAGGGTCTGAAATGTTGTGTTTTTTATAAAGAAAATGAAAGCACTTAATGAGGTGAGAACGAAGATGCCTTTGGTTTCTAATTAAGTCCCACTGTTCCGGAGTTGAGATTTTGACCCAAAATACATTGTTTGAAATGGGAATTCCGCGTAGTGACGTCACTACGCACACGATTTTGTACAACTTCACACGTGTGTTTCTCCAAAACCGGGGCATTCAGGAAAAAACCAAAGGCACTATAGTTCTCAACTCATCAAGTACTATCATTTTCTGTATAAAAAACACAAAATTTCAGACCCTTGCAACTGCCCCATTGAAGAGCCGATTCTTGTGTAAAAACCTGTAAAAATGACGATGAGTGCACTAAAAAATCACGAAATTCACTCTCAAAACTTGGCTTAATGGCGGAGAGACACGGAGAGACAGGCGGAGAGACAGGTATATCATGGGAGATTTCTATCTAAATTGAGACATATCTCTGTGTTTCCGTTTAGGGAAAGTGACACATAATCAGGGCTGCCGTTTTGCGTATAATCAATGCTATTTTTCAATTCACCGATGATTCCACCGGTTGAGAAAAGATTACACAGTCCAGTTCAGTGCATGACTGTAATAAACTAAAACAATCGCATCTGTAATCTTTTCTCAATCGGTGGAGTCGTCGATGACTTTAAAAAACTTGCGGATATTTAATTAATCAACGGAGTCTCCACAGATTAAGGACAGATTACAGATCAGAGTATTTTCGTGCATTACAGTCATACACTGAACTGAACTGTGTAATCTTTTCTCAACCGGTGGAATCATCGGTGAATTGAAAAATAGCATTGATTATACGCAAAACGGCAGCCCTGCATATAATAGACAGGAATATGTCGATGATACCTTCGTTGAACCGCCATTAAGCCCTATTCTGAGAGTGAATTTCGTGATTCTTTAGTGTACTCATCGTCATTTTTACAGGTTTTTATGCAAGAAACGATTCTTCAATCCGCTATAGCAAAAGTTTGCAAGAGCCCCATTCCCGTTATCGTGAAATCACCCTTCCTACGACTGAAAAATCTTTAAAACTAACTGATGGTATTTTTGATGTTACGGCAGCAATATAGGTGGTATTCATGTAGCTTTAATTTTTCAATAAAAAAAAAAAAAAAAAAAAATCCATTTTTTTCAGTATCTTTGGTATTATTGCTATCCATTTTTGATACAGTGTCTCGTGGTTTTTTCTCCTGTAGAGTGCACCACAGCAGTGGCGGCTCGTGCAATATGCGATACATCGATGTCTACTCCATTTAAAACTATAGAAAAGTATCGATCGTCAGGGGGTGCAATTGAACCCCCGATCGATCGATACTTCCTTATAGTTTTAAATGGAGTGGGCATCGATGTATCGCATTTCACGAGCCGCCTCTGCACTAACGAATTCCTAGATAGCTGGCCGTTTTAATTTTCGCATATCTCAACAATAATTACCGCATTTTCCTGATATTTTCCGTCGTCCTTTTTCCCGGGTAAAACGCGCACGAAAGATGGAGACCGGTAGGGGGGATTTATTCATCGCTGGGGGTCGAATTGTTATCGGAAATAATACAATTAGCTTTTGTAACGAGACTACCGTATTACCGTATACCGTAAGCACAAGAGAAATAAAGCAAGGCTCCGATCCACCAACTTCTCCGCCGGTAGTCTACGGTCTAGTCTAGTCTAGTCGAGTCCTCGAGTCGACTGTAAGCAGAGTTACGTACAGGGTAGGGCAAAAGTTACGCATAGTGCTTCCAGGGATCAGGTTTATCCCTGGAGGAAAGGTTATGAAACCGGAACTTGTGCATTGCGTATTGCATAATTAATGTCAAGTCCCCCCTAATTCCTGAGATACCTATTCATTTTTTTTTTTTCTTCCCCCATATAGTTCAGTTAAGGGCAGTAAAACCCTGACGGGGTTTGCCCAGTAAGTAATGTATTATCTCCTTATGTTTTAAATCTATAAAATAAACTCCCTCCAATCATGGTTACTGTTAGGAGGAATTTGAAAAAAAAAAAAAAAAAAAAAAAAATGCCTCCCGGCAGGCCGGTAAGACGAAGTAGATTCCATGCTTGGTTAAATCATTTTTTCACAAATTTAAATATAGGTTATAATTTTTGTTGAATTTTTCTTTTTTATTTAATCAGCTGCTCAAAATCCAAATATTATTGTGAAAAAGATTATATTACCAATAGAGAAATGTGTAATCTTTACAATGCAAGTGAGAAATAAAAGCTAGGTTATATAAGTTTTTCACAAATTTCAAAAAATAGGTTATGTTATGATTTTATTTGAATTATTCAATTCTTTTTTTTTACCAGCTGTTCAACATTTAAATAAAAATGCCCATGAAAAAAGATTATAGTACCAAGATAGAAAAATGTCTAATCTTTGTAACGCTAATGAGGAATAAATCTGATAAGAGCAGCTGATAAAACAAGAAAATAAATAAATAACGTACCTAAGCAACAGTGTACGTGTAAAACAAAGAAAGAGAATTTATACCAGTACACCATCCTTGTCTTTCACATGTAAAATCCCATAAGAAACTAAATAGCTCGTAAAACACGTAAAACACAAGGAAAATTTAAGGAAAAGAGCATATGAACTAAAAACATCCTCCACGATATATTATACTAAAATTTACGATACAAAAAAACAATTTCTTCATGTAAAAACACCGCCAAAAAACCCGAAAAACACATCACTATAACTCGCTTACAACGCAAAACACGAAAAAATGACTCGAGTAAAAAAGCTGCGTAACAAAACGGCTAACATAAATTTTCCCAAAAAAAATACTCAAAACAAACACTCCTAAAAATAAACCTCAAAAACACATTTTACGACTCAAACACGGCCCATAACGCGAAAACTAATTGTCGGATTTACACCATCTTCGAACTCATCCAAGAATTAAACCCAACGAATAGTTGAGACAAATTTCAAAAATAAAAACCAAAAATTACGAACAGGATCGTGGGACATAAAAACGGTAAAACTGGCTGAAACATACATATATATATATATATATATATATATATATATATATATATATATATATATATATATATATATATATATATATATATATATATATATATATATATATAATTTTCAACGAGTGGTATTTTCTCACTCAGGGTACCATGAAACGTGCTCATTTGATAAAATTTCCCGAAAAATCCAACATCGCACCCTCTGCAATAAGTAGATTCCTGGAATCTACTTTAAAAAAAAATACCCTAGCTAGGATATGCAATATGCAACGCACTCAATACATGTATTTAACCGTAACTTGTGCATTGCTTATTGCATACCCTAGCTAGGATATACAATTTGCAAAGCTCTCAATACATGTATTTAACCGTAACATGCGCATTGCGTATTGCATACCCTAGCTAGGATATGCAATATGCAACGTAGCCAATACTTGTATATTTAACTGTAACTTGTGCATTGCGTATTGCATACCCTAGCTAGGATATGCAATTTGCAACGCTCTAAATGTATGTATTTAAGCGTAACTTGTGCATTGAGTATTGCATACCTTAGCTAGGATATGCAATTTGCATCGCAGCCAGTACATATATTTAACTGTCACTTGTGCATTGCGTATTGCATACTCTGACCAGGACATGCACTAAGCAACGTATTCAATACTAGAGTGCCTTGATGGAAGTATTCAAATGTTATACAGGGAGCACCGACCGACAGTCCGACACGACCCTTTCGGCTTTATGAATTTGAGAGGAGTCGACCGCGTAAAAGCATTCGGTGGTTAAGTTCGACAGTGGACCAGTGGTGGACAGGCGGATTTTCCGGCATTCCAGGCCGTTCCTATTCGTCCTTCTACTCATCGACTCTTTTGAGTGGAACCTTCGATGTCGTCGACTCCTGCTCGCCTCCCTGAACGCCTGAAACCAACGACCAATCACAACTCGTTGAGCTTGTGCCTGTGCACAATATTCCCATCAAGATGCTCCATTGAACAGTAGCTTTGGTGGTGCAGGGCAGTAATAATAGGAGATTCCTATCTTAATTTCGTCACTCTCTCTATGCTGACAAGGAAGTTTCACGGAATAATTTATTAGACACCAGAGTTGTGATTAATGGTCCCGTGACACCTGGTGGCACCGGTGTCGAAAGGAACGTCGTCTCTTATCGATCACTTCTTGATGCAGTAACACATGGAGAAAAATTTCTGGTTGAAATTACGGAACGTATTAAGAACAGTGGCGGCTCGTGAAATTTGGCAACCGTGTCCTCCTTCTATTTAACCAATGTAAAACAATCGATTCTCCCGGAGGCTGCCAGCCTCCGCAAGAATCGATTATTTTACCTACGTTTAAATGGAAAACTTGCATGGTTGCCAAATATCACGAGCCGCCACAGATTAAGAAATTGGGGTAAAAAAAAAAAAAAAATCCTTTTAAAATAATAAGAATTCTGATTGATTCAACGAGAATTACCATTGGTCCAAATGAACGTTCTGATGATTCAGAAGAATCACAAAAAAGAATCATTCGATCAATTAGAATTCTAATTATTTTAAAAATAATTTCTTTTCACCTCATTATTAATAATACGTTCCGTAATTTCAACCAGAAATTTTTCTCCGTGCAGTATTATTAGATGAGAATGTCCCATAATTACTGCCGTACGCCACCATCACGCTTGCGCAATAATAAGTCTAGTTGTGGATTTCGGAAGTTTTTAATATACTGCAATCGTTATTTTTGAAGGTTTTTACACCAGAATCGACTATTAAATCGCGTATAGCAGAAGTGTGCAACATGCCCATTGCGTGTAATAAGCATAATTTAATTTGCAGAACTCTGGATTGGTCCCATTCAAGGGTGTGGCGGTGGGGGGAGGCTCAAAATTAAGGGGGTGTGCGTAACTTTCGCTACATCCTGTAAGTGTACAGCAGAGAGCTCCGTTCGTTGAGTGCAGAGGAGCGGCCAATTAGTTTCCATGCAAGTAGTGAAGACTGCGAAGGGGTGAAGGGGGGAAGGGGTGCTTGTTGGGGAGGAGCCCGCCGCGGGGCCCCCGGGACAAAGGGGCTTTTGTCATGGGAGTTGATGAAAGCCGTGGAGTAGAGGGCGAGGCGGGTAAAGGCGGCTTTTACGCCGAAGAAGCTGGAAGCGTTTTTGTGGAAGCGGCAAACCAGAAGCAGCTTTTGCAGGAAACTTCATTAAAATCCCGCGCGCCGATAAGTTGATACGGACAAGTTAAACTTTGGATGGGTTTGTCTCTCTGTGTGTGTATCTATTCTAGCATTTCTTGTGAACGTGTGTGTGTTGTTGTGTTTATCATTCCCTATAGTGAAGGTTGGTAAATAGCGATCTATCGATTTCTCCTCCTCCTTCGTAAATGACTATGGAAATTAATCGATTAAAATCGATTCTGAAAGGGGCAGATCGGACTCTCAATCAGAGACGAATGATACCCATGTACTACTTTAATACACCCGTCTTATGAAAGTGAGGTTAGGTCAAATTACTCGGTTCGGTCGCCCCCCCCCCTCTATGGTGATTAAAGTTTTACAGTTCAAAATATGTAGTTTTGAGAGAAAGGGGTTCAAAGTATTACAAAAATTCATTCACAAAAATTGTGGCACGCTACTAACCTCAAAACTTTCTCAACTATGCAAAAGGGGCCTTGGTTCCACTTATGCAAAAATACATTGAGGAACGAAGGTCCCTTTTCATCATTTCGACCTGCTCTCACTAAAATGCATTGCAATGCTACCTAGCGGCCGAAAAATGAACTAGTTCCTCGGAAACTTACTCTCGAGGCTTTTAAAGAGCACTTGATGTCATAAACTCATATTCGCAATTGAAGTGTTGAAATGTACCTATAATGAGGTTTGCGCCATCAGTTGTTGCAAAGATTGTGGATCTTCACCTTGATTATCTAAAAGACTGAGTATGTGTAAACCAAAGCGCGACTTTTCTGGAAAAAATCATTCACTAAAGGAGTTTAATTTAAAAATGTCGTTTCACTGGCCGTCATGGGTAACTATTTGACGAAAAAACAACTGCTTACAATCTTTGCCAACGTCTAATTGCGCTTACCTCGTTATATATTTTAACGCTTCATTTTTCGACCCAACTCGCTAAAACTTGCTCTCCTGAAAACTTTGTCTCCGGGAACTAAAGGTCCCTTTTCCCGCGCGCGGATACATTTGCAGTCTTGCACCCCCAAGAATCGATTATTTTACATACATTTATATGAAATGACAATACATTGTTGATGTAACATAGCACGAGCCGCCTCTGCAAAAAGTTGTATTGCAAACGAGCCTTATAGAATTCGTCTCAGTGAATCAACGAGATCTCTCCGTCCGATTGGACTTGGGTTGCTCAAAAAAATCAGCGCGTCGCCGCGCACCGTGGCTTCTTTTTTGCAAGTTGCAAGCTGTTTTTTTTTTTTTTTTTTTCCAAGTTTTTCAACCAGATTGTGCACGTGATCAGACCGTTGCAAAAGTTGTAACAATGGCACGCTCTCATGTTTCTTCGGCTTTGGTTTTGTGTCTGGCTGCAAGCCTGGCCTGGCGCTCCTAGCTCTTGGATGGCCAAAGATGTCGACATGCTCTCGAAACATCTTCAAGATTGTTGTTATGTCCGTCTGCGGTTTACATCATATTTTTATATTAAGGCCCCGCCCCTTTTCGTGTGCAAAGAGGCAGCTCCTAGATGGTCGAAATGGCTCGGGCATGGATCTCGAAAATTCTTCTCGACACTCTTTGTTAGAGCGAGTGTTGCCTGTGTTACGTTACGCCCTGATCGTATGACGATTTCCTCGGAATGGCCGCATACACTGAAAAAAGTAGAATGTGTCGTAGATACGAATTTGGGTTCACCGGCCACAATTTGGATCAGTTTTTTGCATAGGACACAATCAGATTCTGTCAACGATAAACTCTGATTGTGTCCCATGCAAAAAACTGATCCAAATTGTGGCCGGTGAACCCAAATTCGTGCCTAGACACAACCTATTTTTTCCGTGTAATGGGGCTGTTGCACACTTTTGCTATACGTGATTTAATAGTCGATTCTGGTGTAAAAACCTCCGAAAATAACGATGGCAGTACTAAAAACTTCCAAAATCCACTCCTAAACTCAATCAATTTATTTATTTATTTATTTATTTTTTTTTTTTTGCGCGAGCGTAATGGTAGCCGAGGGAAGTTTAATAATGGGAGATTCCTATCTAACAATACTGTAACTCCATCAAGAAGTGACCAATGAGAGACGACTTTCATTTGATACCGGTGTCACTAGATGTCACGGTACCATTCGCATCGGATGTGGATCATTACTGCGATGACTAATTAATCTGTGAAGAATCCTTGTCAGCGTAGAGAGTGACGAAATTAGGATATAGGAATCTCCCATTATTACTGACCTTTATGCCACCGCATTACGCTCGCACAAATAAAAGCGTTTATTGAGTGTAAAAGTGAATTTCGGAAGTTTTTAATGCTGCCATCGTTATTTTTCGAGGTTTTTACACAAGAATTGACTATTAAATCGCTTATAGCAAAAGTGTGCAACAGCCCCATTGGAGCGCCATCAGTGGCGTACGCGGGGGGGGGGGGGGGGCTAAGGGGGCTAAAGCCCCCCAGACCTCCGATTTTTGGGGGTGGAGGGGAAGAGGGGGAACAATTTTCAGTCAAACGCTCATCTGTGCGAGCCCCTCCCAAAAAAAATCCTGCGTACGCCACTGAGCGCCATACATGCATTGGTCTACGATAGTGCTATGGACAATTTAGGGGATATTTTTGAGCGTAGATTCATGACGTACTCATATTACAGAGACCAAATAATGTTTCGACTTGACTGTCTACTCCATTAGATGTTCTGTGAGCTCTTACAGGGGGTTAAAACCGCACTCAAGTACGCACCATCCAACGTCTTTTGGGGACCGTCGTCAAGCGGCGATATTATTTAGTCCCTGTGTTGTTTTTTTGTATTTTTTTTTGTTTTTTGTATTTTTTTTTTGTTTTTTGTTTTTTGTTTTTTTTTGTTTTTTTGTTTTTTTTGTTTTTTGTTTTTTTTTGTTTTTTAATTATTTTTTTTTTGTTTTTTTATTTTTATTTTTTTTTAATTATATGTATAACCAAGTATTCGTAAAGCATCAAGGTCAACGACATTTTCAATCAGACATTTAATTCAATGAATGAAAACTTCGCAGACGGAATGACTCCGCGTGCACTTATTTCTCAAATCACCCGCAGCCCTCTCCCTCCCCTCCATTCAACTGGAGACACGCAGACTAGTTGATCGTTCGTTCGGTGGCTGCACTTTTGCACGTGTGTGCGCTTCTTAGCGCCATATGTCTCTCCTCTACTCTTTCCTTCTTCTTCACCTCCTGAATGCCGCTCGCGATGTGAAGTCGCGACCCGCATCAACCGATCAACTGATCACTGATCATCTGTATGATCATCTTTAGTCGATCAGAAGCCCGCATCACAGTGGGTAGAAACATGCGTTTTTCCGGACTTGTCAAATATTTGATTTTTTGCTTAACACTTTTAACTCCAATGTCGAATATATGGGATAAAATAATACTGGCATCACGCTCTAATGTTGGATTTATTCGACAAAAATCAGTGTAAGAAAAAAAAAAAAAAAAAAAAAAAAAAAAAAAAAAAAAAAAAAAAAAAAAAAAAAAAAGTCTCAAAATTGGAAAGGGTCAAAAACGTTTGAATGTAGGTATTGTCGAACATAACCACGTAACTTGACTCAATCTAGTCTCAAAAATAATTTTATAGCTGATGTGTTAGTTGAATTGGCTCATTCGGGAACGTTCGTAGTCCATTTTTTATGTTTGACTTTGCTTTGAGTACATCACTCTATAGGTGGTTTCAGAAGTGTGGGGCACCCAGACCGATAATCTTTGGAATTTTTCAACATTATTTCTCTTGTTTCAAAATGAAAGTGAATGAAAATGAATTAGAGCGTTGGCTTTTCAATCACAAACACTTTGAAATTAAAAGTTCAATGTCGAAGACAACTTTTGTTTAGTTTTGAAGAAATGAAAATTGAAAAGTCGCCAAGGATTATGGTCTAGCTAGGTGCGCCTACACTTCTGAAACGAGCTCTAGAGAAGAGTCTGATTCTGTCTTAGTTTACTACGATCAGACTTTTTCCACGGCTTTTTATTCCCACTTGGGGTCCTGGGCCTCGTGGGGGTCTCCCCCAGAATAATTAAGGGAGGTCTGGGGGTCTCCCCCAGATTAAATTTGATATTAGACATTGTTCGTAGGGTATTCCCTACAGTTTATTTTGACCTCTTTCGCTAAATGTTATTCCATATGAGGTCCCTTTTTCCTGGACCAGGGTCACATTGACTAATGATGTCCAAAAAAGTCTGCATTTTGATCCAATGTGCGTTAAGCGCGATCTTGCGGTCGTTCGGAGAAAAGAGGTCGGGGACAAAATATCATCATGTCTGAATCAGCCAGAAATACAAATTAGCCGCGAAGCACCGCTGATTGTATGTGAGTGTGTGAGTTATTGTAAAACTCCGCAAAGCAAGCGAAGAGGAGCTATATAGTATAGTCTCGGCGGCAAAACCGGGTTTAAGAAATGTTTTTAGAATCGTTAGTAGGTATATCGACGCAGGGTTTGCATTCGTCATGTGCGCTTCGCGCACTCTCCTCTCTCATCAGGTTGGTTGATTGTTGATAGTGATACAGGGTGTTCATAAAACTATATGCTCGTGAAAATTCAAATGAATTTGGCGGAAATCAGAGGAGGCGTATTGCTTTGGATCCAACCCAGTAGCGCACCGAGAGTTTCTTCATCTCTCTCTTTTCTCCATTCAAAAACGTATGTTAGACAAGGGTGGACAACGGGATAAAACCCCCTCTTTCTGTCCTTTTCCTACTTATACATACAAATGGGAAATGAGAGAGATGGAAGAGATCCTGGTTGCGCCAGTGATCCAAGCCGAGTTTAGATGGGTGCATAAGTTCTGTTGCACGGTAAACAGGCAATATAGGCAAATGGAGTATCAATTCCAATGTAAAATGCTGCGAAAACAACAATGAGACCATTAAAAAAGTCTAAAACTCACTCATCGCAGAGAAAATTTAACTTGGAATTTCGGGTGACCACCCTTGCATGATGTGTGCAGTGTGCACCAACCTCGGATTCGGGCCTCAAACAAAAGAAAATAACCTTCGAATTTGAACAATGAGATTAATGAATTTGCTTTCAAACTGTAAATTTGAAGGAATTAAAGGTCCATTTATACACATTTTATCACGATAGGAGTACGGTGATAACTACTGATAACTACAGAAAAGTTCTACGTTGCGTAGTAAACGAGGAAGACGGCACTTACTTTCATGACCTGTTCTTTTGTTTGGGGTCCGAATCCAAGGTTGGTGCATACATGCAAGGGTGGCCACCCGAAATTTCAAGTTAAGTTTTCTCTGCGAGGAGTGAGTAACTGCGAGGAATTGATAGGCCATCTGTCTACAGCAAAACCTTGCAATACCTCCATTTCCGGTTTTGTTTTTGAGTGCTTCAACTTGAAACTTTCATGATATCTTCCTGAAGTATGCTCGCAGGTGCTGACATTCCTCAAATGTGTGCTTTTAGAGTGAATTCCGCAAGCCCTAGCCAAAAACTGTCAACTTTTTGAGCAGCGTGACGTGGTGTCCACGGTTTGAACTAATCGACCCTGGAGTCGTCATAAATACTTAAACTCCCATTTGCCCAACTGTTGATCTTAGTGATCAGAGCAGAGCTGCCGTTTTGCGTATAATTATAATAATTAATGGTATTTTTTTCAATTCACCGATGATTCCACCGGTTGAAAAAAGATTGCACAGTTCAGTTCAAAGTATGAATGCAACGCACGAACATACCAGCATCTGTAACCTTTTCTCAACCGGTGGAGTCTTCGATGACTTTAAAAAACTTGTGGATATATTAATTAATTAACGACGTTTCCACCGATTGAGAAAATATTACAGACTAGAATATTTTCGTGCAGTACTGTCACACACTGAACTTAACTCTGTAATTTTTTCTTACCCGGTGGGATCATCGGTGAATTGGAAAATACCATTGGTCATACGCAAAACGGCAGCTCTGAGTGCGAGTGAGATAGCAGTATGCAGTACATAGGGGCCACGTGAGAGCGAGAGAATGCGAGAGAGAAAGCGAGAGAGAGAGTGTGAGAGAGAGAGAGAGAGAGAGAGAGAGAGAGAGAGAGAGAGAGTTTTGAACGCTCATCGAACTTTTTCACCGGATGACGTCATCAGTGTCATCACTAAAATCGTTTATAAGAAGAAAGAATGAAATTGGGTTTTTGGATTTGTGACTTTCCGCTGTTACCACACGGAGCAAAATTTATATTTGGGGCTACCAGAATTACTTCTCCGTAATAGTTAATGTAATTTTGGTATCTATGAAGATATTGCTGGTTTCAAGGAAAAATGTATTTTGAATATTACCATAGAAATCTAGTTAAGGATACGCGAATTACATTTAACTATTACGTAGAAGTAATGGGTCTGTTGCAAACTTTTGCTGCAACGATAGAGAGCGTTTCATCGTACGTAAAATTGCCCGAAAAGTCTATCGGTGGCATTAGAAAGTCATTAAATGCGATAGTAAACTCACAAGAGACATTAAATGAAATCCAAGATGGCGGTAAAATTTCGAGCAATCTGTATTCATGCATCTTTAACATCTAAGGATTGCCGACGTTGACTACCTCACAGCTTCAGAGGTTATATGTTTATTTACGTTGTGATTGAGTGTGATCGATATTGTGAGGTTGGCTATCCTTGGATGTTCGTGGTGCATGCATACAGGTTGCTCGATATTTAAACCGCCGTATTGGATTTCATTGAACGTCTCTCGTGAGTTTCATACAGCATTTTAGGACTTTCTGATGCCACCAATGGACTTTTCACGCAATTTTACATGAGATTGAACACTCTATAGCCACAGAATAATACTTTTGCTGTAGCAAAATTTTGCAACATACCCATTCTGGTCGCCCCCAATAGGTATAAATTTTTCTCCGTGCTAGACGAATATTCTTTTTGATCAGCTTGTAAGTATAACAAATGAAAAGCAAAACAGAACACATCAAAAGGGGGGGGGAACAAAACAAAAAAACATTAATAACAAAAAAATTAATAAAAGAGGAAGAAAAAGAAATAGATATCAATGAAAAGGAAAAGAGATGAATTATGTATGTTGTTCGGTGCACGGTCGACAAATGTCATATTAGATTATGATCGAGTGCAGATGAAATATACCTGTCGCGGTCGGTCGGCGAGGTTGAGGTAGGTTATGTTGGGTCGGTTTCTGGAGTCGCGACGAAGAAAAATAAGTTATAAATAATAACTTAATAAAATAAAGATGCTGCCTTACAAGATACTCCAAGAATCACCAATCAGCTCTGCTCCCCTCCCCTCACCGATTGTGTGGGGGACACCCCCTCCCCCCAGGCTCGATATGCTACTGTGCAGTACTGCGCACCGTCCTGTCCTTTTTTGAGTCTAGTATTTTTTAATTGTTTCTTTTTATCCTCGTCTTTGTTGATCCTTTTTTTTTTCTTTATTATTTTCTTAGTGGAGTTAACAATGCTCTTTGGTTTCATAAGAAATATTGTTTTGATAGCGGCTTCGCATTCACTTTGAGCGATTATTGCGAGGGAGAGAGAAAAAATAAGATGAGAAAGGGAGGAGGGGAGAGAGAAATTATGAGAGGAAAAAATTATGAAATAAGTGCGTTATAAAAAATGATCCCTTCAATTGCGAAGTTCAGTTCACTCCGCCCGCCCTCAGTTTAAGGACAGGTTGACCGGTTTTTGTAGAGCGGATATTTTTTCGGATTTTTTCCCTCGGATTTTTCTCTCTCGAGAGATCGAAGGATGGTGGAGCGGTGGAAAAAAAATCGCCGATGACTGGATGGATGAGTAGAGAGTTCATTTATAAAAATAATTGCTCATTTTTTTTCCTTCTTCTTCTTCTTCGTCGGTGGAACTAGATCAAAAATGTTTCTCACGCCTATCTGTCACAGGTATGTTGTTCCTCTCATCGAGAAACATCGTTAAATTTAGCACCGACAAGTCTTGATTCGTCCTCTGCTAAAACGACCGAAATCTAGTGCAACAAGAGTCGTGTAATACTATAGAAAGTATTCTTTGCGGAGTTCACGTTAAAATATACTTGAGCCGTTTTAACGAAAGAAAATAGTACACCAATGGTCTGCTTAAGCACAGGTTTTAGGTCGTTTTGATGTTCATGAAGGTATATCCTATACTGCGTAAGAAGTTATTTCGCTTTACAAAAGAGTTATGATCTGCAAAATACTTATTGTTTGATGTGGTTTCTATAAAACTTGGTGTTAGTTATGTACTCTCGTAAGATGATTCCTTGCCGTCTAAAGATCGAATCTGATCACCTGAATGGGCATTGGGATTAGGTCTTTCCTTGGACGATCCTGATGGTTGGTCTTGCAGCAAGCGGATCTTTGAAATTGTAGGCATTTACCGTATTCTTCCTAAATTTTCCTTCAGTTGGTGCCATTGGCGGATACAGGGAATTGTCTTTCTCTCTCTCCTTCCATTTGAACTTGTGTGTTAGAAGAGGACAGCAGAGGGGGCCATCACGTGACTTTGGCCCCCTCTTCTGTCCTTTTCCAACGCACGTTTTCAAATGGGAGGAGAGAGAGAAAGACAATTCCCTGTATCCACCCATGGTTGGTGCTCATCAGAGACAGAAAGACCCAGCATCACATGCTATCAGTGGCGGCTCGAGAAATGCGATGTATCGATGTCCACTACATTTAAAAGTATAGAAAAGTATCGGTTTCTCGAGGGGACAATTGCACCCTCTGACGATCGATACTATTCTATAGTTTTAAATGCAGTAGAAATCGATATATCGCATTGCACGAGCCGCCACTGCATGCTATGCTTTCCGTTTTATGAACGTGAGGCGAATAAAGAGGGTCCATTTTTGTTGGAGTGCTCAATAAAACAACAGTCAACAGTCAGTCACCTATACTATGTTGAGTGGTGAAAATGGTCCCCGGACGCTTGCCCTAAAACTTTTTATCTAAAAACAGATTACCTACTTTTTATTTTTTACCTTACGAAAGTTACCCTACCAATTTCACCTAAAACGCATTTTACTTAAAAAACTTTTAACCAAAAATCTTTAAGGCAAAATGCCGCAATAAGTAAATTGTAAAAAAGTGAACAAAAAACCAAAATAAACCTTAAAAACCGTGAAAACCGTAAAAAAAGAAACCGAATCCATGACATGAAATGAGTTTGTTACTGACAGAGCAATTAATAATTTTTACATGCATAAAATTCCGCGGGAAAAATTTTCATTTTCTTATAGGTTATATAGGTATGAAAATTAGTTACAGTTTCTTTCCTCTCTATAGCAACAACATTTAATTCAAACTGATCTTGTGAAATGCGATCTATCGATGCCCACTCCATTTAAAACCAAAGAAAAGTGTCGATTTCTTGGGAGTTCAATTGCACCCTCTGACGATCGATACTATTCTATCGTTTCACGAGCCGCCACTGCTTCCCACTTCGAGGTAGTTTGGAGGAGCGTGTTAAAATTTGGCCCATGTACCAAACATGACCCTAAAAAAGTTGCCTACTCCATAGTTGCATTCTGCACGCAATTTTGCTCAGCCCCGGTGGGGAGGAGGGGGACTTCCTCCGACCTCCACCTTGAGTTAAGATGTTATACGTCGGAGACCAGGGCTGCCATTTATGCGTGCTAGTAAAACGGCTCATTTTCCCCTCATTCAACTTGATGTTAAGTTTTTTTAATTTCCCGCAAAAGGCAGCACATGTTCCCCTTATTTAATTTGATGTAAAGTTTTTTGAATTTCCCGCCAAATTTGGCAGCACATTTTCCCCTTATATAATTTGATGTTAAGTTTTTTGAATTTCCCGCCAAATTTGGCAGCCCTGACGGAGGAGACCGAAGAGAGACCAGCCCGCCACTGCCGCCATTCGGACGCCAGTGCTGCCAAACCGTGCGGATGACCGTCAATCCCTCGATCACACCAGCGGATCCAAGACATTGTTCTTCTCTCTCTTTTTCCATTAGAACGCATGTGTTAGACAAGGATAGAAGAGGGGGCGAAAATCACGTGACTGCCCCGATCTATCCTTTTCCAACACACGCATTCTAATGAAGAAAGAAAGAGATAGGATACATTTCTGGATCCGCCAGAGCGCGTATATAGCTTGTATAAAGGAAAATTCTTATAGTCTGACAACATTGGAAGATACACCGGAGCCGTTGGTGCTTTCTTCTGGTATGGAGACAAGATGGTACGATTACGGTGGAGTTTTGGTTCGGCGCGGATCATGGTGACGGCGTGGCGTGGCGCCCTTAGCGCGACGCTCCGGGGAAAGGAACTGAAGTAGAATCCGGACATCGGAGAAAAGAACGTATTCAAGAATCATAAGAGTGTCAAAATTAGCCGGTGGCGGCTCGTGCTATTTTGCAACCATGTTTTTTTGCGATTTGAACCAATGTTTTTTGGAGGTTATGTTCAAGTGAAGATATAGGGGGGGTCTGAGGGTTCCCCCAGTGGCGGACCGTGCAATTTGGCAACGTCGTATTTTGTCCATTTAAACCCATGTAAAAGATCGAATGCAAAGGTGTTCACCGAACACCCAACACTTCGATCTTTTTCATGAGTTTAAATGGACGAACTGCAACGTTGCCGAATTGTACGCTACGCCACTGGTCCCCCCCCCCCCAGACACTACAAGGGGGTCTGAGGGTCCCCTCCTTGCAGATTAAGTTGGGTGTGAGAAAGTGTTCATGGGGTATTCCCTTCAGTTTATTCGGATTCTAGTTGGTCTGTGTGTAAGTTGTACCAATTGATTCAGTAACAGCCAAAATATTACTACACCCAACTCACTGTGCGTCATACGGCGACGCATTGCCGTGAGAGCGAACCCCGCGCAGACCCCGGTTCGAATACCCGCGATCTTGAGCCCCCCCCCCCCCCGGTGGTGACGCGGTTCCGATGACTCGTCCGCGAATAGGCGCCGCCCCCTCCCCCTCCCCCGCACCGGATCTGTGCACTGCACTGCTTTAGGCCTGTGCGATGTCTCGTTCGGTCCATCGAAGTCACTTCGATGCCGATTTTCAACATCGGAGCGATGTATCGAAACATCGAAAAATCGAAAAATATCGGAAAATATCGAAACATCGATCCACATCGAAACATCGATCCACATCGAAACATCGATCGGTATCGAATCGTTAATTTACTTAAAAACATCGAAACATCGATATGTATCGAAAAATCGATGTGCATGTAAGCATACATTTACATCAAAATACCAAAACGTCAACAAAAAACTGTCATTTTTCTTGATTTTTGTTTTAAAGATCGATTGGAACAGTGGCCAGCACGACCCTTTGGTCGGAAAAATCGATATGAATCGATTTTTCGATCTGGACCGAAGTTGTAATGTTTCGATGTGAATCGATGTTTCGATGCATCTCATGAGACATCGAACCGCATTCGATGTCCCTTAAACATCGAACAAGCGTCGATGTATCGAACATCGCACAGGCCTACTACAGAGACAAGAGAGGTATCCGGAAAAATGTTGCCGAATCTATGGGAATCGATCTATCGATGACCATGATCATAGCCAGAACACGGATATAGACTGTTTTATATAGTAGAGCGATATATCTTATCGATTCCCGTTCGAGGGCCTCTGGTTCCAAACAGACTCTGGGAGCTGATCGGGGACTTCATAGTTAAACAGATCGATAAAACTGAAAACAAGTGACACGATTGGGTGAGAGATCAATTCAGGGTGGATCTTTTTCGAAAACCATGGTCCAGTTGCTCGGTAAATAAAGGTTGCTCCTCAGACGCCTTTAAATAACGAGCGACTGAACAATGGTTTTCAAAAGACTTCCGCCCCACATCGGTCTCACACCCAATCGTGTCACTTGTATTCAGTTTTATCGATCTGTTTAACTATGAAGTCCCCGATCAGCTCGCTGGTTCAATGTAATTTCCCCATAAACGAACTTTTGAACGGAAATTTAGGCTATTAAGGTGTCAGCGTTTAGTGCCGATTTCTGCTACCAGAGCGGATCATGTCCTATATTTTTTTTTTCACGCGCGAATCCAGATGTAAACATCCTATATCCCAACATGGCGGACGCGAAATGAATTTGCTTCAAAATCCGATAGAGTTTCCGTTCTGATTGTATTATTCTGTGATAGGGCCTTGGAATAACATAGGGGGAGGGAGAATCTGGAAATGATAAGAATTGAAGGCGAGTTAATGAGAGAAGAATTTCAATTCAATTAGTTCCATGTTGAATGTAATTCTTTTGCGGCATCAGCATCGGCAATTCCTTCTTACCGCGTCTCTCGGCTTCTTCGGCTCTCCTTCCATCGTCCCCCTCCCCCCTCTTTAGTCAGTCCTTAATCCTCCTTCGTCCAGCCTTCCGCCGTCCGTCGGCGCACTATGGGCTGAGCTCGAAAAAAAATGGCCAAAAATCAGTGATACAAAGTTATCAAAAATCATTGTTTTCAACTTTTCAAACTCAATCTAAAACTTTCCAGAGACATGTCTAGGTTAGAGTCCCTGTATATGAAAGAGTCTCACCATACGAAGTTCCATCTCTGATTGGCTGCTGAAAACTGAAGAAGAAGTGGTCTATGAAGCCTGGAGGCGCGCACCTCTTGTTTACATCTTCATGGAACCATCTTCCCCGCTGCCCAGCTTTGAGGAAACTTTCGCCATTTTTAGGTTGGACTGATGAAATTTTCTATTAAAATCGATAAAAGTTTGTATAGACAGAATAAAATTTACGCATTACTCTTCTCTGTAAATTAAAACAGTTAGTGAAGTTACTCTTCTCTGTAAGTTAAAACAGGTAGTGCAGCCAACGGGAATTGAAGGTTAGATTGATTCAACAAAGATTACGAACACACGAATACACGTATGAGGGAATAAATCTTTGGCGGGAAGATCGTTGGATAAAAATGTAAACGAAAGGCGCGCATCCAGGCCCCTCAGAGCCCTTCTGTTTCTTTAATTCTGTTCACCGTGTCTTGACTCTTACACATATTGGGACTCTAGTCTAGGTTATGTAGACTTGATCAAATTTTTCACTGTGATTGAAATGTGATACCTACTGATAGCTTAAAACTGATAGATTCGTGAACAATTTATTCTCTGATGTTTGGCCACTTTTTGAAGATCTCGGACCATAGTGCGGCGTCCGAAGTAAGTCCGAAGTCTGAAGGCAGCCGAAGGAAGACAATATCTAAATCCCGGACGACTGAGTCCGCGACTCGGCCGTTATCGAGGCTTAAGGATCTCCGCAACCGTATAACCGTCGAGTCGGGATGCTCGCACCGACCGTACCGTGGGCAGTGCTCCGGGCAATGGGGCTCTCGGAAACTTTTGCTAAAGGGGATTGAAGAGTTGATTCTTGCATAAAAACCTGTAAAAATGACGCTGAGCACACTAATAAATCACGAAATTCAATCTCAGAATCGGGCTGAATGGCGGAGAGACGCAGGTATCATGGGAGATTCCCAAGGTCCATAAATATAAGGTCTGGTTAGGAGCGCCAACTCGGGAAATCCAATGTTTGGGAAACCATACCCCCATTTACTTTAACATTCTTCCCGAGTTCGCCGCCATCTTGGATCAATGGTTTCAAATGGAGAAGTGGCTCCCCAACTGTGGACCAACGAGGGGAGCCAAAAGCTACCGGCCAGACCTTGTATATATGGACCTTGGGAGATTCCTATCTAAATTGAGACATAGCTCTGTGTTTCCGTAGAGATAGTGACATAGTGGAGAGGAATCTCCCATGATACCTGCGTTGAACTGCGATTACGATCTTGCCGAGAGTTTATTACTGAATTTTAGACTTTTTGTGTGTGATTTTCATGATTTCCGTCGGTCTTTACATCATATTGGGCTATTTATTTGCTTGTAGCAAAAGTTTGCAAGAGCCCCATGGTTGCTAGACACTGTGTAAACATTTTTGACTAATCAGGATGCATCGTTGAGTCTTCGGTTTCATCGTCTGGAACTATTTGTGTACCTGCACCCCCAGTCTCGCAAGGTGGGGAAAAGTTTGATTGCAGGTGATGAAACGGCGAATCCAAAGTCTGCATCGGAACTGTTGTCGAACCTTCACTTTACTTTAGAATCTGATAGTAAAATATGCTGAGTAAAACACCACAGGAAATTGATACTTTTGAGTAGTTTCGAGTAGAAGAAAGAAAAAACACGATAGTTGTTTTTTCAAGAGCTTTCCTTCACTACGCTCAAGCCAGAGCTTGATGTTACTGGATTTCCCAAACTAGAACTTGAAGTTACTGGATTTCCCAAACTAGAGCTTGATGTTACTGGATTTCCCAAACTAGAACTTCATGTTACTGGATTTCCCAAACTAGAGCGTGATGTTACTGGATTTCCCAAACTAGAACTTGATGTTACTGGATTTCCCAAACTATAGAACTTGAAGGGAAGCGCTGCTGGCAAATTCAAGGGACACTTCGCTCTATCCGCTCATTTGAAACCGGCACGCCTGATTCCGGCTAAAATCCTTGTTACTAGGAAACAGAGGAGTTATCAATCACATGTTATCCAACTCTGATAGAGGACATTCCAAAACAGTTTACCGTTAGAGCTCCCTTTACGCATGCATGAAGGGGCTTGATATCGTCTTCTTCGGAGGCTGTCGTAACCAAAATCCACCCGAATAAGGTACAGTAAACAAATTTAATAATGTCAGTGGACTGTATTTTGGTTCAGGAAGGCAACCTGCAACACCCATTACAATGAATTTAAGCACTGCGGGTGGCCTACTTGAGCCAACATTTAAGGACTCGACAGACATTGTTCACTGTGCATTCAATGCCTCTACTGGTTACATTTTGACAGCAACTTGTGCAAAAAACGAAAATACAATCCTCCACGTAAGAGCCGAACGGCAAACTTGTTTGTATTGCTGGTCAGCGGTTTCTCAGGGAGATGGCGCTACACCTAGCAACGGTTTCCACCGAATTTCCGATAGGTGGAGCTATAAGCAGCCAACTCGGCTGCTTCAGTTAACAGCGGGCGATTGAACAGGAACATCAGTTGCTGGCTCAGTTACTCCAAGGATGTTATCACTAAATCAGTCAATTGAAACCAGTGTATTCTTTTACATTTTTTTCCCACCGCTTATCGACTACTGTTCGAGCCAAAGCGGGGTGTACACTGGTTCACTGTACGTTCCGACAAGCATTTGCCGAACACTCAATGATAACGCTGTGGGTGGGTTTCCCTCGGAAGTAATCGCGACCCGAAGATTCCCGGCGGCCGCAGGCGGCTTCGGCGCAACGACACGATTCATTCAAAGCCCCCTCCCCCGCCCCCCGACCACGGTGACCCCCCTGATCTAGTAGCAATAAAAACACCGTATATTGGCAGAGTTTGAGTATTAATTACTTCGGAGTCTCGTTTCCTCGCGGGGAACAAAACCGATTTATTCACTTATTTTTCGTTTGCATAAATTTGTTGATCGCAGAACATCCTCTCCGCACAGAAGCGGATCCAGGGATTTGTTTCTCTCTCTCTCTCTCTCTCTCTCTCTCTCTCTCTCTCTCTCTCTCTCTCTCTCTCCCTCTCCCTCCATCTCTCCCTCTCTCTCGCTCCCTCTCCCTCTCTATCTCCCTTTATCTCTCTCTTTCTCCACCCTTTGAACGCGCTTGTTAGATAAGGATAGATGAAGGTGGTATCACGTGACTTCGGCCCCTATCACTATCCTATTCTATCGCATGCGTTTCAAATCGCCATAGAGAGAGGGAGAGAGAGGGAGAGAGAGGGAGGGTTAGAAGGAGTGACGGAGAGGGGTAGAGAGCAGGACCGATTCCTGGATTTGCTTCTGATATGTTCGCGTTCGTGGTCTCCGCTTGGTGCTCGGAGTGAGCGTATGCGTTGATACCGCGCGTGGATATTTGTCGCTCGAGTCGAGGAGAGGGAGCGAGCCCCCCAGCCCCCTTCCAGCTCCTCCTCCCCCCACCCATCGCTCGGCTCGGGCTCACGAAACAAAGACGTAACTTAAAATGCAAAACCGCGCGACTAATCGTTGCTTGCTGCAATTCGCTATAAATTACCCCGCGCTTCTTACTTGTACGGTTGTACCCCGAGTCATTCGAGAGAGAGAGGATAGTACTTGGAGAGATACAAAAGCGGGTTGCTCGTGGACTGGGCACAGTGTTGCCTAATGTGCGGATTTAGGCTGTGTATTTTCCATAAGAATCAATGTAAATTTTAGTGCCTTTAACCTGAAATCCGGCAACTCTTTTGGGCAATGGCGACGGCTTCGGCAGCGATTCGCCGCTCATTGGGACAAAACATGACATTTTTTGACATCAAACCAGATCCAATGATATTTTTTTTTTCTTTTTAATGAAACGTGTTTCTGTGAAGGGGTCATACGAGTTTGAACCTAAATTGAGCCGCTACCAACTCGATAAGCTTGTTGTACACTTCTACAGCATAATATGTAGTAACAATGGGTTTGTTGCTAACTTTTGCTGTAAACAAATGAAACACAGTAAATTATCTGTAGTTGAAGTCTTGGTAATTCTAAAACCTATGTAAGATGAAGGAGAGACCGATATATCTCTTGCAAAAATTGCAAAGAATATCTATATGATTCGGAAAAAAAATCAACTTATTATAACGCCTCCCTTTCTCTTTCTTTCCAACTGTTATTTGAAACGTTCAACGGCTTGCCGAGCTGTAGGCAAATGTATCTACTTATTTACTACCGAAAAATGAAGTAAGTAGAAAAAAATATCGGACAACGCAGGTAAATGCTGAATTGTTTGGTAATTAGCTCTGCAGAGTGTTCCAAGCGAGATCCATGAAACTTCGGTTCTTATGGGGCGCCGAAGAATTCGGTTATTAGTTCCGTATTGCAGTTAGGATTACCGATTACCGAAAACTCAGGTAGGGACGGAATCTGGGTTTTTTTAATGATCATACTTGCTGAAGTCTTCGGTATCCCTGAAACCGTAGGAGTTTCAGAAACCGATCAAACTTTATCCGTGGAGATAGTCTGTTAGCAAATGTATTATATATTACGTTCCACAAGAAGGAGAGTCTATTGGCAAATGTCTGCAGTTCGTAAAACTCCTGGTTTTCTCCCTCCAGTGCTCTTATCATGGTTTCATGGTTACCTCCCCCCTTTTTTGCACCTTTAATATATCGTCGACGGAAACTCGCCAAACGGCGTTTTGTAAAGCGTACGCACTTTCCTCGCACTATACCCTCCCGTCACCCCGCTTACACCCTACCTACCGCTCGCTCGCTCCTAGTCCTATTCGGAGTACCCAACATCAAGCTCGTGATTTGTAGCTCGGTACGCCCCCTCACCCTCGACCCCCACCCCCCGTTACTACTTTACCTCTCTCGTCCCCACCTCCCATTTTACCCCCCCTTCCTTTTCCTGCCCCTTCTTCATTGCATCTGTAGCCCACCTACTCCCGGCAGTACCCAGCATCCCGGCAACCCTCTCGACGGCCATAAATTTATGCCTTCCTCGCAGAGTCTTGTCGCGCTGTGACCGCGCCGCGACCATTCTACTCAATGAGTCCCCCTCTCCTCCCTCCCCCCTCCACCCTTTTCTCCTCGCCCCCTCCACCACCTCGTGATCCCGTTCTGCTGGCGCGGCTGAATGGGACGGACGGGACGCCACGGCGACGACGTACAGTCGCAACCCGGGACTCGACGTAAGTCTAGATGTTGGCAAATGTAGGCATGTTTAACATAATAATCAAGGTGAAGTATATGGATGCTAACCTGAAATCTGGCAACGCTGCTGAGTTTTACCGCGGCTAATCGCCGATCAGTCACAATCGGACCTACCGCAACTACGATCCAACTCTATAGCTGGACTCTCCATTCTATACTCTTTCCAACCCCTCTCCCTCCCCCCCGGTTCTGCCTCCCCCTCCCCACCACCTTAGACTTGCCACCGATCCTCCTCTCTACTTCTGCCCCCCCCCCCCCCCCCCGATAGAAATGTTTCATTAACAGATCGGGTACTATCCAATGGGAAGTAGATTTTTTTTTTCTCCTCTTTTTTTCTTAATGGGTAAATAATTAACTGATCGTTTCCCCTCCAGCCCCCACTGGTTCGCCACCCTCTTTCGTACACGCTTCGTTCCTCGCGGTCAAGTTTCGATTACGTCGCAGAGCCCCACAGTTCATGGGGCCACGCAACAACCTTTCCAAAAAGTGTCGCACTCCCCCATAGTGCGTGGGGCCACGCAACACTTGAATTTTGTCTTAAAAAAAGTGCCTTACAAGTGTCGCAGAGCCCCACAGATTTTTAAAGATTTCTGTGGGGCCGTGCGACAAGTAAAATATTAATTTTTTCACCATCTGACCAAGTGTCGCGTGGCCCCACGAAACAGCTAAAATTAGGATTTTAATCGAGAAGATTGTGGGGCGTTGCGACACTTGGTTTTCATACATTTTCAAGTGTCGCACGGCCCCACAGCCGTCCAACAAAAGTTGTCCTCTAGTCCAGAAACTTTTGAAAGAAGGACTCTTATCATTAAGTGATTAGAGGTGAGCTCGTGTGAGTAATCAAAGCTAGAACTGATAAAGATTTGTCAATATCAGGGTTCTGTGGGGCATTGCAACACTTGATTGGGAAAGACTGTTTCGTGGGGCCACGCGACACTTGGTCAGACCTGAGTCGAAATAAGTTATCTTGTTATCAAGTGATTAGAGGTGAGCTAGCATGAGTAATCAATTCATCGAGTTATTAGAGGTAAGCACCAGTGAGTAATCAATTCATGAACTGATAATGGTTAGTCATTCTTTAATAAAGGTTAGTCGTTCCTTATCAGGTTCTGTGGGGCTTTGCGACACTTGATTGAGAAAGACTGTTTCGTGGGGCCACGCGACACTTGGTGGTGAGTCTAGTGTTTCACAGCCCCACAAAAGAGTTTGATCCCCAAAGCCAGTATTGGTGCCCAATCAGCTGATGACAAGGTAAACTCTAAATAGAGGAGGGGCTTTGTATCCAGAGAAAGTATTTCACAGCCCCACAACTAGGATTGATTGGCGTAGGCAAGTATCTTTTCAGGGCAAACCGTCTAAATGCCCTGATTTAAGCCACCTCAGCATTAATTATAAACTGTTAAAACTTTCAGAGATGGGTACTCACCAGTAGACAGTGAATAACAAAAGAAACAGATGATTCACCGAGTCGCAGGAAAGTCGGTTGCTATGAGTTAATGATACCAGGTCTGCCGAAAGGCAATCATGGTGTCTCAATCAAAACCACCGGGGAAAAAAAGTGTTAAACCAAGCTATGGTAAAACAGTCGCGATTTAGCTTTTCAGTTTGAGCTATCGAAGCCACATATATATGATATAAAGTAATAGAAACTTGAGGTAATTGGAGCACTGCCACTTTTAACAACAATTCGAAGGAACACTCATGAGGAAATAGATTTCTTAGCTTGGAAACGTATTCGCGAAGCAAACAATTAATAACTATGCCAGGTACCTAATCCTATTGTACCGAATGTAAATACACAAGATCCCTGATGAGGGAGCTTTGGACAGCAGTGCGTTACGCTGGGGCTGGGTACGTAGTGCTGTAGGGCTATGTCCAGTAGCACACGAATCACCGCAGCTGAAATCGACGGGACAGAAAATAATTCACCGAAACATAAGTTTCATTCTAATAATTACAATGGACCGAGAATAAAAGTAAAAAAAATAATGCCTTGCAAAAGCTCGATGCACTTAAAGAGCGGTGAGTGTTATGTTACGTTACTATTTTTAATTTTGGTGAGGTTAGGGTCTTCACACGATGTTGTAAACAAGAGATTACTGTATACGAGGTACTCGAACAAAGGCTGACCAATGAGAGGCAAGTATGATACTCGGTGCCGCGTGATTCGAAAGCGAGGAACTAACAATAAGTGGGACGTTATGTTGAGGCAGCAGTGGAAATCTCGTGTGGACGTTTTCCACACAGGCTCGGTTTACTAGCCTCATAGTTTTAAACCTTTACTTACATAAAAAAAAAAAAAAAATTGCAACAAATGCATTTGAAATTGGTTATAAACAAAAGTGTAAGTGTTTTAGAGTGGCTGTCTGGACACAGAAATCGACATAACTGTATCTTTGGAAGGATTTGCATGAGAAAGAAATTGACACATAACAGAAACAAGCAAAATTTTCTCATCAGGACAGATTTATTAGAATTCTGTGTCCAGAAAGCCACTTTACAACTTCTGCACTATCTTTAAAACAACTTTCCACTGGATTTGTTAAAATTTTCAATTTGAGGTTAAAAAAGGTGAGGCAAACAAACCTGAATCATATTGCCTGGCTGCCTCACTTTGTGATAGGGCTCAGGACATGTGTGGCCCCCCTCTATCGCTCGTTGGGAGCCACGGCTGAATTCGGAATCTGCAGCTCTCGTGGCAGAAATCCATTAAAAATTTTTCAAATAAAATGATTGTACGATAAAATATGAAGGGAAAATGCACAAACTTCTTGGGGTGCCGCAACCGCAAATTTCGTTGAAATGGAAGAAAGAATTCATCAAAGAGTAATGAGTGCGACTACCTAGAGAGAGAGGATTTAGAGAGTTATTTCCTTTCTCAGATATGTAATTAAAAAGAACCGCCCGCCTTTCTTTGAGTAAAGAAAGCAAACGTCAGAAAAAGATACGGATGCAGATGAGATTAACACATTACTGTAATTATACAGGGTGTTAAGAAAAAAAAGTTTCCACTGCGGTTTTTTCGGAAACGGCTGCGAATTTTGAAAAACAGCCAAACACATGTCCAATAATATCGAGGAGGACCCATTTTGGGGGGGGGGTTATTTTTTTCGGCGCCTCCCTGGGATGGGCGGGGGAGGGGGTAACCCCCTTTTTTCTTATGGGAGCCCTATTTTTACTTTCTCACTCTAATGAAATTAGAAAAATTGAGAAAGTATTGCGATGGCGCAGAGATTTTTGATGCATTTTGTTTCGATACTTGGCCTGCTGCGACTAAGTCAATCATGATAATTATAAAATAATTGGCTCTTTTCATGCCTAATACTATCCTAAAGAACATCCATCCATGATATTTCAATATTTTCGGAACCATATGTGGTAGGGAGGAGTAAATGCAAAAAATTTCTGTGGCGTCTGTCTTTCTGTCTGCCTGTCTGTCCGTCTGTAGTCATGAACGTGAAATCCAGCATAACTTTTCAACTGTTGATCTATATGCATCCAATTTTTCCAGAGATGTTGCTTTTAACATTCCTCAGAGGGACTTTTTTTTGTTTTTTTTTAAAATTTTAATTTTTAGGTTAGTTATGGAAGAAAAATGGTTTCCATTAAAATCAATGGGAAAATGGGTCAAAAAAGAGAAAAATTTAAATATTTCAATATTGGATCTTTGGATTTGGAAGAAAATTTGTAAAAACATTCTACAACCAGCCCACAGTAAAATTAACCCCTTACAGTTCAGTAAAATAACCCTTAAGACCGTTTAAAAAATCAATTTAGGGCGTTCGAGCCAAAAAATGGAATAAAAGTGAGAAATTAATCTTGTGTAGCAGTGCCAATTACTAAAAGCTGGATGAATTTTGATGAAACTTTGTATACACAATGTACTACCGCAGTACTAAAATATTTTCTTCTCACTATCATCATAATAAATCCTTTGGACCTAATCAAGGGACCATATAGGTGCGATTGAGAAAAAATGAGACCAATTAAGCAAATAAAAACATAATCCTACTTATTGAGATAATTCGGGTTAGGTCCAATTAATTTTAATTAAATCCAGCACAAACAATCTATCTACCTACATTTACTCTACTTTATATAGAATTTCTTATCATTACAATATACAGCCCTTAAGACTGTTTAAAAAATCAAAATCGGTGCGCTCGAGCCAAAAAATGGAATTATCGTGAGAAATCAATCTTTAAACTTGGAGTCAATCCATTATGGCTCGATGAATTTTGATAAAACTTTTGTACACACAATCCACTATGAAAATACTAAGATATTTTCCTTTCTTAGTCACCATACACAACTGATAAAACCTTTTCAAGAGGCAATATAGGTGGGATTGAGAAAAAAATATGGGAATATAAGCAAATAAAAACATAATCCTATTAATTGAGATAGTTCAGGTTTGGTCCAATGAATTTTTATAAGAACTGGCAAATACAATCTACAATTAGTCTATATAAGAAAGTATTCCTTACAGATACAATTTACAACACTTAAGAGAGTTTAAAAATCAAAATGGGGTGTTCGACCCTAAAACATGAATTAAAGCGGGAAATTGATGTTAAAACTTGGAGTCAATCATTCATGGAATGAATTTTGATGAAACTTTGCTCAAACATATTATGTTACTGACCCACTAAAATATTCCTATCATACAGTCATCATCAAAAACCTTTAAGACCGTTTCAAGGGCCAATGTAGGTGCGATCAAGCAAAACTCTTTGAAACCAAGGAAATAAAAAACAATCGTAATACTTGGAATAAGAAATTCAATCATGACTCAATTATGTTTGATGAAAATTGCAACAAAAAGTTTGCAACCAACCTAGGCAGGGATTTCTTTTCAATGTAAAACTATAATATACAACCCTTATGTCTGAAACTGTTTAAAGGCAAAATAGCTGTTCCACCAATAAACCCAAAAAATAGAATATCCAAAGAAAATTAAACTTCTAAAGAAAATGGATGGATGAATTTTGTTGACATTTGAGGTACAAAATCTACAAACAAAGAACATCTTTAAAGGGGGTTTAATCTACCAAACTAAAAATTTCTTTTGAAGATCCACAGTTCAAAACCCATCCTTCAAAGGATGAAGTAGGCAACTATTTGTACAGCTTCTCTGCAAAATCGCCAACACTTCGGATTGAAGGCGGAATTATGTCCAGAGGTGAAAATATTTTAAATTTAATGGGAGTCTAGGAGTCTCTCCCAGAATTCTAAAGAAACTTGGGGGTCTCCCCCAGATATCTAAAGGTGGGTCTGGGGGTCTCCCCCAGAATTCTAAAGGGGGGGGGTCTGGGGGTCTCCCCCAGAATACTATAGGGGGGTCTGGGGGTCTCCTCCAGAATACTAGAGGGGGTCTGGGGGTCTCCCCCAGATTTCTTAAGGGGTCTGGGGGTCCTTCGACCCCCCCCCCCAGATAAAAATGGAGGGAGAAAGTGTTCGTAGGGTGTTCCCTACAGCTTATTTTATTTCAGTATCTGAAAGAACATAAAAAAGAAACTTTTTAGCGCAAACCGAAGGTCGATATCGTTTTTCGTTTTCGATAAATCGAAGGTCAAAGTTCGATATGGACCTATTTTCAAAAAATCATTACTCCACTTTGAGATACCGGTTACCGGAATTTAAAAAACTAGGGGTCTATAAGACTCCAGAAAGCAAGCTCTTTTTAGTAAAAAATACGAATTTGACACAAATTTAGCAAAAATTAGGGTTTAGCGCCCCCGAAAATTGTCAACGTCTTTGCCCCCCAGGGGGCCCATCAGACCAATTCCTTGAGACGACGACTATCGAGTGATACATCGATCAAAAAGGCATACCAAACTGAGCATTTTGGCGCAAACCGGAAGTAGATATCGTTTTTCACATTCGAGATATCGAATGTCAAAGTTAAATTTAGGCAAAAACGTTGTCAATTTTTGGGGGCGTTAAACCCTATTTTTGGCTAACTTTGTGTCAAATTCGTATTTTTTTCTAAAAAGAGCTTGCTTTTTGGAGTATTTTAGACCCCTAGTTTTTTAAATTCCGGTATCCGGTATCTCAAAGTGGAGTAATGATTTTTTGAAAATAGGTCCATATCGAACTTTGACCGTCGATATATCGAAAACGAAAAACGATATCGACCTTCGGTTTGCGCCAAAAAGTTTTTTTTTATGTTCTTTCAGATACTGAAATAAAAAAATAGGGCTCCCATAAGAAAAAAGGGCGTTACCCCTTCCCCCGCCCCTACCAGGGGGGCGCCGAAAGAAATAACCCACCCAAAATGGTCCCCCTCAATATCATTGGACACGTGTTTGGCTGTTTTTCAAAATTCGCAGCCGTTTCCGAAAAAACCGCAGTGGAAACTTTTCTTCTTAACACCCTGTATAGCTCGCCTCATTCTGTCACTTTATTCCAGTGGCGTCGCTAGACATTTGCATTTGTGGGATAGCAAGATATGAGATCCCTTGTGGAGGATCTGGGTGGGATAGCCCCAGGTAGGCAAGGGGGTCTAGGGGTCCACCCTCAACAAATATTTAAAAATTGAGGTTTATTAAGCTAATTTTTACGCTATTCTGCATGAAGTTTAATTAATTAAAATCACGGACAAATAGATCGGAAATCCTATACTCAGATTTTTGTTTTTTTTTTGTTTAGTTTTTTTTTTTTTTTTGTTTTTTTTTTTTTTTTTGTTTTTAAACCACACACAAAAAACGGTGTTCCATACCTGGCTACAATGTTGAGAACACAAAATGAGTAGACATAGAGAACATCAACAACATAGCAGACAACAAAGCGCGCGCGCAATCATCGAACTTTGCGAGCGAAGAAAGAGTTTATTTAATTGAATTATAAATTTAGATCGGGCAACATTGAAAAATTGCATGATTAATGGAGGAAGAGCGAGAGAGCGAGCACAGAGTTGAACAAATAAGTTAACATTTGGTCCATAGCGAGCACCGAGTTGATGAAGTAAATGGACATTTGGCGCATCGCGCGCACACACTACATAACACGAAAAGAAGTTTGGGTAAATGGACAAACGGCATTCCATAGTATACACACACTAAAACGTAGGAAGAAAGGAGACGCGCTTCCACAAGTCGACCCGTTCATTTGAATTTAGCGGTACTACGTTCCCGCCTGGAATCTGAGATTCGGGACACGCCCCTCAAACGGTTGCTGTGCATCAGGCATCAACATAACCCTCGCATTGACAGTGACAGTACAGCTAACCTAACCAAGTGACCAGATTTGTTGCATTGTCATTTGTTTATATTTATTCCCTGCATTGAAAGCACTTCGTTATAACCTTTGCCGTAACATTATGTCATATTGCTAGATGTCTCGGTTAATTTTAAAATTGTGAAACTCATGTTTCGGTGAATTATTTTCTGTCCCGTCGATTTCAGCTGCGGTGATTCGTGTGCTACTAGACATAGCCCTACAGCCCTACCTACCCAGCCCCAGCGTAATGCACTGCTGTCCAAAGCTCCCTCATCAGGGATCTTGTGTATTTACATACGGTACAATAGGATTAAGTACCTGGCATAGTTATTAATTGTTTGCTTCGCGGATACGTTTCCAAGCTAAGAAATCTATTTCCTCATGAGTGTTCCTTCGAATTGTTGTTAAAAGTGGCAGTGCTCCAATTACCTCAAGTTTCTATTACTTTATATCATATATATGTGGCTTCGAAAGCTCAAACTGAAAAGCTAAATCGCGACTGTTCTACCATAGCTTAGTTTAGCACTTTTTTTCCCCGGTTGTTTTGATTGAGACACCATGATTGCCTTTCGGCAGACCTGGTATCATTAACTCATAGCAACCGACTTTCCTGCGACTCGGTGAATCATCTGTTTCTTTTGTTATTCACTGTCTACTGGTGAGTACCCATCTCTGAAAGTTTTAACAGTTTATAATTAATGCTGAGGTGGCTTAAATCAGGGCATTTAGACGGTTTGCCCTGAAAAGATACTTGCCTACGCCAATCAATCCTAGTTGTGGGGCTGTGAAATACTTTCTCTGGATACAAAGCCCCTCCTCTATTTAGAGTTTACCTTGTCATCAGCTGATTGGGCACCAATACTGGCTTTGGGGATCAAACTCTTTTGTGGGGCTGTGAAACACTAGACTCACCACCAAGTGTCGCGTGGCCCCACGAAACAGTCTTTCTCAATCAAGTGTCGCAAAGCCCCACAGAACCTGATAAGGAACGACTAACCTTTATTAAAGAATGACTAACCATTATCAGTTCATGAATTGATTACTCACTGGTGCTTACCTCTAATAACTCGATGAATTGATTACTCATGCTAGCTCACCTCTAATCACTTGATAACAAGATAACTTATTTCGACTCAGGTCTGACCAAGTGTCGCGTGGCCCCACGAAACAGTCTTTCCCAATCAAGTGTTGCAATGCCCCACAGAACCCTGATATTGACAAATCTTTATCAGTTCTAGCTTTGATTACTCACACGAGCTCACCTCCAATCACTTAATGATAAGAGTCCTTCTTTCAAAAGTTTCTGGACTAGAGGACAACTTTTGTTGGACGGCTGTGGGGCCGTGCGACACTTGAAAATGTATGAAAACCAAGTGTCGCAACGCCCCACAATCTTCTCGATTAAAATCCTAATTTTAGCTGTTTCGTGGGGCCACGCGACACTTGGTCAGATGGTGGAAAAATTAATATTTTACTTGTCGCACGGCCCCACAGAAATCTTTAAAAATCTGTGGGGCTCTGCGACACTTGTAAGGCACTTTTTTTAAGACAAAATTCAAGTGTCGCGTGGCCCCACGCACTATGGGGGAGTGCGACACTTTTTGGAAAGGTTGTTGCGTGGCCCCATGAACTGTGGGGCTCTGCGATGAAGCCCAAGTTTCCTGTGAGTCTTCCGCCGTTTGTGGTATTGTTTGGTCGCCCCCCCCCCCAGCTGAGAAACTTATGGCAACAAAGGTGAATTGTATTGGTATTTGCATTATGCCGGTAACTTGTTGGGGGGCGGTAGAAAACATTTTCCCGAAATCAGTTCACATGATTGGTCTACTCAATGAAGGATCAAGTCGTCATACGTCATAATTATACAACCCCCCCCCCCCTTGATTTTCACTACCTTTTTGACAATCTTAAATCTCTTTCTAGTTCTAATGGGAGGAGAGAGAAGGACAGTTTCCTGGATCCTCCGGTGAACTTCATCGACTTCCTGGCGGTAAGAAATTTCCCACGCACGCTGGCGCTGGTGTGGAAACCCGCGGCGGTGCAGTTCCAATATAATTTGTTGCCGAGAATCGGTTCCATCTGGATGCTAGCAGGTCAACACCCCCCCCCCCCCCCCCCCACGCCCTACCGATTCCATTCCGCCGCTGGGGCGTCTTCTCGAGAGGCGTTGGGGCGCGAAAATGTGGTGGTCGCGCCTGCCACCAAACCGTGGCGCCTGCCTGCCTCGGCGACCATTCGTTCGTATGAAAATGCGAAGCGCGTAAATCACTCAATCTTTCCCGACTTCCTTGCAGTGTTGTCAAGTCTGTACCGTTGAATTGAAAGCATTTGAGACTGATAATGCACGGCGGATGTGAATATACCATTGGGGGGGGGGGGGGGGGGGGTTGCAAAATCATACATGAAACAAAGCTACAACTGGATAAATTGCATCCGTATGTTTCAAAATGTTTTCTCGCATTGTCTGTTTTGAAAGGAGGAAAAAAGTTCGTTTTATCGCAAGACATTTTTACTTTCTCACCCTAACAAAGTTAGAAATAGAGAAAGTACCTATTTCGATGTCTGCCTGTCTGTATCCCGGCATAACTTTTGAACCAACGGTCCACATACATCCGAACTTTATAGAGAAGTTGCTTTCAACATTCCTCAGTGGGAATTTTTTTGTTTTTTAGAAATTTTAAACTTTAAGCAAGTTATGGAGGATAAAATTTTTCCTTTAAAATCAATGGAAAAATGGGGGAAATGGGTAAACGTAGGGGAAAATTGGAACATTTCAAATGTAGCTGTTTGAATTTTGATTAAAATTTGCAAAAACATTCTGAAACCAGCCTACTGTAAAATTAACCCCTTATGGGGGGATCTCCCCCCAAAATGTTGAAAAGGGGTCTGGACGTTTCCCCCAGAAAATATAAAGGGGGTCTGGGGACCCCCCAGATTAAGTTTGATGCGAGAAAGTGTTCGTGGTGTATTCCTAACAGTTTATTTGGGTTAGAAGGCATCGAAAAAATGTCGTCTCCAACGAGCTGCAGAAATAGAGAGGGTTTTTGGGACGTGATTTTGAAAATTCAAAGAGGCAGCCACGATGGAAATCTCTTATGACATTTATTTATTTATGTATTTATTTATTTATTTATCATTTTTTTTCTTTCTCTTATGGACATTTTACATAGGCTCGATTTGTTTGCCTCATTTTTTTAACCAGTAAATTTTTAAAAAAAAAAAAAAAAAAAAAAAAAAAAAATCCGCTTGAGATTAATATTGAACGAAAGTGCAAGTGTTTGAAAGAGGCTCGACGCAGAAACCGACATCTATAGAACTGTTTCTTCTGGAAAGATTTGCAGATAAAGAAACTGGCTCATGACAGAAACAAGCCAAATTTCCTCACCTGGACTGTTGTATTAAAATTCTGTATCCAGATAGCCACTCTAAAAAACTTGCACTTTCGTTTAAAACCAATTTACTTTGGATTAATTACAATTTTTGATTTACGATAAAAAAAAAAAAAAAAAAAAAAAAAAAAAAAAAAAAAAAAAAAAAAAAAAAAAAAAATGTGACAAACAAACCAGATTCAGATCGCCCATGCTGTCACTTTTTGAGATAGGACTTATGATATGTATATTAGCCTCGCTATTACTAAACCTCGTTGGGCGTTCCTCAAGACCCCTCTTCGCGGTTATATCTAGTAGATTGTACCTAGAGTCCCTATGTATGAAAGAGTCTCGCCATACGAGGTTCCATCTCTGATTCGCTGCTGAAAACTGAAGAAGAAGGGGTCTATGAAGCCTGGAGGCGTGCTTCTTGTTTACATCTTCATGGAACCCAGCTTTGAGGAAACTCTCGTCATTTTTAGCTTGTACCGATTTACGATAGAAATTGACTGTATGGTATTTAGTACAAAATAAAATTCATGCTTTACTCTTCACTGAAAATTAAAACAGGTAGTGAAGCCCAAGGTTATAGATTAAAGAGGTATGCTCATCTGACTTCGCGCCACAAATTCAGTGGCGCGCAATTCAAAATCACTGCAAGCAAGATGGCCGACAGAAGCAGAAAACGCATACTCTTTGCAGAAAACATTGGGTTGTTTTCTGCTTTCCTACACAGGGCAGCCCAATGTTTTCTGCGAAGAGTATACTTTTTCTGCTTTTGTCGGCCATCTTGCCTGCAATGATTTTGAACTGCGCGCCACTGAATCTGTGGCGCGAAGTCAGATGAGCATACCTCTTTAATCTATAACCTTGAGTGAAGCCAACGGGTATTGAAGGTTAGGTTGACCGAACAAAGATTACTTACACCCGAAGTAATCTTTGGCGGGAAGATCGTTGGATAAAAATGTAAAGAAGAGGCGCGCCTCCTGCGGCTTCTCAGACCCCTTCTTCTTCTTCACTTCTGTTCACGTGTCTTGACTCTTTCATATATAGGGACTCTAACTGTACCCTCTGGATGTCCCTCTGCCCTCTCAAGGAGAATGCCACGGTAGGAAAAAATGGGGGAACCACTTGGCAACACTGCCTGCCTGACTTTCCATAAACTCTGTGATTTATCCACCGTCTATTTAATCACCTCACCGCGGGCTCACGCGCTTCAAGCTTCAACGTCTCATACTCGACTGCCACTCCAACCCCCCCCCCCCGCCCCCTTCTAACCCCTCCCCCTTCCCCACTACCCGCCCACCACCCTCACTCGTCTCATTACACAATTGAAACCACACGCGTGAAATTCACCCCGAAATAAAATTCATAAGCGTGTTGGGCGTCCCCCCCCTTTCACCCCCCCCCCCCAGTCGCCACCCGCACTCGGCACTCCGCAGTGCCATGGGCGGATTCAGGGAATTGTCTTTCTCTCTCTCCTTCCATTTGAACTTATGTGTTGGAAAAGGACAGGAGAGGGGGCCAAAGTCACGTGATGGCCCCCTCTGCTATCCTTTTCTAACGCATGTGTTCAAATGGAAGAAGAGAGAGGAAGACAATTCCCTGAATCCGCCAATGCCGCAGTTACATCTTCGTGGAAATTTGTTTTAAACCCCCCTCCCCCCTCCCCCCTCCCCCTCCCCCTCCCCCCCCCCTCCCCCTCCCCCTCCCCCTCCCCCTCCCCCTCCCCCTCCCCCTCCCCCCTCCCCCCTCCCCCCCCCCCTCCCCCCTCCCCCCTCCCCCTCCCCCCTCCCCCTCCCCCCTCCCCCCTCCCCTCCCCCTCCCCCCTCCCCACCACTCCCTCCATATAACTGTGACTGTCGTGAAGCTGTTGTTGCGAGTCAAATGAGAGGAAGATTGGCCCGTGATAGACGTCTTCATGTTTCAGATGCGCGCACCTGACAGAATCTTCTCTCTCCGCGAGATGATGCATGATGTTTGTGTGTATAGTGAGACGTAATGGCGCATGGTGGCCAAGGCATGGCATGGCGTCTTGTTTCCGAGCTAATGAGGCGAGGACGAATGCCCGAATGGCCTGGTGGAGTGGTGGAGTGGTGGCGCTACAGGGAGGCGCTTCGATTCTGACGAGAGATTGTTCGGTGAGAGGGGTAAGGGGGGAATACTGCGCTACCGTTGTGTTTTCCAAGGAAGGTACTTCCGGAAAGAAGTCCGAGTTCGTAGCAGTACACGGAGAAAAATGTCTGGTTGAAATTACTGAATGTATTATTAATATTATTAATAATGGGGTAAAAAGAATTTTTTTTTTTTTAAATAATAAGAATGGGTCTGTTGCAAACTTTTGCTACAGCGCTATAGAGTGTGCAATCTAACGTAAAATCGCCTGAAAAGTCCAATGATGGCATCAGAAAGCAATTAAATGCAACAATAAACTCACAAAATGCGATTAATGAAATCCAAGATGGCGGCAAAATATCGAGCGATCTGTATGCATGCACCACGAACATTCAGTAATAGCCAACCTCACAATATCCATCACAACCAATCACAACGTAAATAAACACATAACCTCTACCTGCAGTGAGATTGTCAAAGTTGGCAATCCTTGGATGATCACGGTGCATACATTCAGATTCCTCGATATTTTGCCGCCATCTTGGATTTCGATAAACGCCTCTTGTGAGTTTAATATTGTATTTATTGACTTTATGATGCCACCAATGGACTTTTCAGGCGATTTTACATTGGAGTAAACACTTTTTATCGCTGTAGCAAAAGTTTGCAACAGACCCATTCTTATGGATCCAACGATTCTTTCTTGTGATTCTGCTGAATCATCAGAACGTTCAATTGAACCAATGATAATTCGTTGAATCAATAAGAATTCTTATTATTTTAAAAGGAATTTCTTTTTGCCCCAATTTCTTAATAAGTTCCGTAAGTTCAATCAGCAATTTTTCTCCGTGTAGTGGTTGGTGCAATGTAGCAACAATCTATTCTCTCCGTTTAAGTCGAAGTAAAATGATCGATCTGAAATCGATTTTTACGCCTCGGTTCAAATGGCTGAAAGGCATGGTTACCGAAAGCACGAATCGTCACTGGTCTGTAAAGGACACCGCGCTTTGCTTATGGGAACTGGCTCCCAGTCAAATTTTTTTAAATTGAAATATGTGTCGTAAAAGTGTCTCCTGAGAAAAAGCTCTCACGGGCGGAAAAAAAAATAATGACAGGATTTCGAGATATTCGCGTCTAAAGTTGGGGACTATTTGCCCTCCGCCTCGTATTCTCGTACGTAGCAGGCCGCTTAACTACTACGCCAACTGGAAACCTTCTCGGTCGAATCGCCCGACTCAGCGCGCATTGATATTTGCAGTCCCTCCCAACTGCTTATTTGTTTACCGCACACCCACTGCTCTGCCTTGACCACTCCCTCAACTGATTACTTACCTACATCAACATTTTCTTTTTCTCTGCGAACTATGTGCTCTCTTCCTCTCTCTCCCTCTCTCTCCCTCATTGTAAATGTAGTTCCGATTAATAATAGTTCATTGTTGTTTCTCTCGCAATATTTGAAACCTAGTTTTTGCGTCCTTTTTTTTTTTTTGTTTATTTGTTTATTTCTCTTTTATTATTCATGGATTTATTTATTTTGATTGAGGGGGAAGGGGTCGTTAGCACACGACGTAGTGGTTCATGACCATTATACTATCGTTCTACTTCCAAAGCGATGTTTCAAGCGATGTGATACAAGTTTTCTAAAGAGTCGTCAAAAAAGAAAAAATGAAAAGAAATAAACAAAAACAAACCTCTCCCCCCCTAAAAAAATCAAACCAAAGAAACGTGATTTTTGACAAGTGTATAGAGCCGTGCTGAAGTTTAATAGGAAAGGGGGGTCGGAGAGAGAAAAAAAAAAGTGTGCCACACGAACGCGGACAATCGTGTATCTTGGTGTATCGATGGCTCCTCCATAAAAATCTACCAAAAAGAATCGATCCGATGGCGACAGTGACAGCGGCGGATCGTGAACAATCAACTGAATTTTCCATCCCATTTGAACCTAAGGAAATGTATCGATTATTCGGAAGCCCAAATGAACAGTCTGAAGATCGACTCTCTCTTGTAGGTTTAAATAGAGGAGATATCGAAACAAACATAGATTTGGAAGTAGAACGATAGTATAATGCTCATGAACCACTACGTCGTGTGCTAACGACCCCTTCCCCCTCAATCAAAATAAATAAATCCATGAATAATAAAAGAGAAATAAACAAATAAACAAAAAAAAAAAAGGACGCAAAAACTAGGTTTCAAATATTGCGAGAGAAACAACAATGAACTATTATTAATCGGAACTACATTTACAATGAGGGAGAGAGAGGGAGAGAGAGGAAGAGAGCACATAGTTCGCAGAGAAAAAGAAAATGTTGATGTAGGTAAGTAATCAGTTGAGGGGGTGGTCAAGGCAGAGCAGTGGGTCTGCGGTAAACAAATAAGCAGTTGGGAGGGACTGCAAATATCAATGCGCGCTGAGTCGGGCGATTCGACCGAGAAGGTTTCCAGTTGGCGTAGTAGTTAATCGGCCTGCTACGTACGAGAATACGAGGCGGAGGGCAAATAGTCCCCAACTTTAGACGCGAATATCTCGAAATCCTGTCATTATTTTTTTTTCCGCCCGTGAGAGCTTTTTCTCAGGAGACACTTTTACGACACATATTTCAATTTAAAAAAATTTGACTGGGAGCCAGTTCCCATAAGCAAAGCGCGGTGTCCTTTGTTTAAATTCCCTGTAAATTTGGCAACCCTCCATGACGAAATGAAAGCTACGTGTGTTCTGTGTTCGTCGTATCTTTAATTTCCGAAAAATATATCGATTAGCGTTGTCTAATTGTCTTCTTCATCGATAGCTTGTTTTTTTTTTTTTTATTTTTTTCCTATTTACGGTTTGTCGTTTTGTTCTTTTTGTTTTCGTTGGGCCGATTCTCATTCAACTTTTGCCCTTTCACAATCAGTGTGCGTACCCTCCCGCTTAGTAAATTGATTGCTACCGAAAGTGCGGAGGCTGGACGTGGTTTGTTTGGGGGGGAGGGGGGTGTGGGAGGGGGGAGGGGGGAGGGGGGGAGTTTGTTGAAGTAGCAGACGATAAGCGGTTGCACCCGAGTTCAACTGAAGAATTAAATCATTCATCGGTGAATGCTGTTCCTGCCTACCGATGATAATCGTGCAATGCACCTAACCTCAGAGCCCGGAATTCGCGTTGCCGGATTGAACGGGTCTCAAGAAAGTGGTGTACCGAATTTTTTTTTGCGGACCATTCGAGGACCTGATCGATTGATCGAAACAAAATCTCACACAAATTTCGGAATTTCGATCGATCGAATTTTTGAAAAGTTTGAAACTTTCCAATCAATGGGAACATTGTGAACTATCTCGGATTTTGATGTTTTGATTGAAAATATAATGTTAAAGTGGAAACGTTTTGATCGATCGACATGTTTTTGAAGTTTTGAGTGGTCGATTTCTTAATTTCCAATTTGCTCATCGTATTTTTTTGCTAGATTTTACTGAAGAGCTAACCATACAATCGCTTACAGCAAACGCAAGACCTTCATCGCACCCTGATCATTTCAGATGGCCGAGACCTCAGCCGAAATCGAAATTATTTTTGTCTTCGACTGGATAAAGCAACATTGATGAGCCATTAAAACAGTCAGCGCAGAATGGGGCAGTTGCATGGGTCTGAAATGGTGTGTTTTTTATAAAGAAAATGGTAGTTTTTGATGAGCTGAAAACAGTGGTGCCTTTGGTTTTTTCCTAAGTGTCCCGGTTTTGGAGATACACACGTGTAAAGTTGTCAAAAATCGTGTGTGTAGTGACGTCCCTACGCGGAATTCCCATTTAAAACAATGTATTTTGGGACAAAATCTCATGTCCGGAACAATGGGACTTAATTAGAAACCAAAGGCATCTTTGTTCTCAGCTCATCTAGTACTTTCATTTTCTTTATAAAAAACACAACATTTCAGACCTTTGCAACTGCCCCATTGCAGGGCTGCCGCACAGTGTGAGAAATAGGGGGTCTACTGCGACAAAAGTCTTTGCCAACCGAATTTTCATCTGGTTTCATGGGTAGAGGGGTTTTTTGGGTCGCTGATTACGAATATGAAGTCAGTTTTTCGATATTTTTACAGTGTTGCCGAAATGCACACTATTAAGCACGTTTATTCTATTTAACTGAATATAAAGTTACCTTATTGTTTATTAAAGAAACTTTAGGGGGTTTTTCATGTTGCTGATTACGAATAGGAAGTCAGTTTTTCGATAATTTTTACATTGTTGCCAAATTGTGCATCATTATATATCTAGACGTTTCTTCTATGCAACTGAATATAAAATGATCTGATATTGTTTCATAAATCTACGCCCTACGGCCAAGGGCTTTTTTAGGTCGCAGATTACGAACGTGAAATAATTTAATCAATACTTTTTTACAGTGCTGTTATTTTGATCATATTTTATTGTAAAATATTTGCTATAGCAAGTAGCAGCTATAGCTGCTACTTGCACAGAGATTAAATAAATACTTTATATGGTTGAATACTGGCAAGTGATAGTATTATTAGTGATTAGTAGTCATTATTCGATTAATCGACGTTTATGATTCATAAATGATTGCTTACATTTTTTATTTTACTTCGTTTATTTATCAATTTTTAATTTATTTTATTTTTATATTTTATAAGTAACTTTTTTATTTTAATCGTCAAAAAATTAGTTCCCTACATAGTTCAATCTGACAACGCTGTATACAGTCCATTAAAACCCATTGGAAAGGTCGAACGTGATAATTCAGACGGCTTAGTTTCCATTAATGATCTTATGGGCTGAAAAGGACGAAGTGCGGCGTGTTTGGATGTAACGCGACGCGCTTCAAAAAATGAAGGATTAAAAACAATTTATAAAAAAATTCCAAACTCCGAATACTGTGGGAATCGAACCCGCACTCTTCGTCATGAGCGTCCAGTATTCTGACCCCTAGAGTAGAGGACTCCTGTCAATCTGCGTGAGTTGCTCGAAGTAATAAGTATCAGAGTGCGAGAGCGGAAACGAGCGAGTGAGTGGCACTCGAGTAAGCGTGGCGAAGTCACTATTAACAGCAAAACTACGTCTTTTCAAACTTAAATATTTCAAAAGTTGCAAAAAGTTGCAGGATCTAATTAAAGGGTTTTGTTCTCCAGAAAATGGACTTTCTCATGGTGTTAAGCTCGTTTTGGCCTTCTTTGGTCTTCACCCTTTTTTGGTCCAATGAAAATGATAAAATTGACGAATTTCGAGTGTTCGTTATACGTTACTTTAAGCTAAAAAAAACGTACAAAATATTGCTCAAATAAAGTTTTCTATACATGCAAAATGATCTACGTGCTTTCCTCTTTCTGATTCATCCTTTATTTGATAGAAAAAAAGGCTCCTTATGGGTCTAAAATGCGGTGAAAGAAACGTCACCGGTACATGGTTTCAACAATCAAAACAAACATCTGAAAAACGGTCGCATTCAACCTCTCTATACTTACTTAATACCATGATAATAGGTACTATAGGCATATTTCTGTGATCAGCATACTATCAGGAACAAATTCAGCCCATTAAACATTCGTTTTGACGATATGACTTTTGACGCACCATTCTCACACTGTGTGCCGTTTTGCGTATAATCAATGCTATTTTTCTATTCACCGATGATTCCACCGATTGAGAGAAGATTACACAGTTCAGTTCAGTGTATGATGCACGAAAATACTCTGATCTGTAATCTTCCCTTAATCGGTGGAAACTCCGTTAATTAATTAAAATATCCGCAAGTTTTTTTTAAAGTCATCGACGACTCCACCGGTTGAGAAAAGATTACAGATGCGAGTATTTTAGTTCATTGCAGTCATGCACTGAACTGAACTGTGTAATCTTTTCTCATCCGGTGGAATCATCGGTGAATTGAAAAAGAGCATTGATTATACGCAAAATGGCAGCCATGCCCCATTGTCTCCACGACCTAAGTCACCTTTTGCTAAGATGAAATGAGTGAATGAATGAAGTTGATTTCACCGGCGGATCCAGGAATCTATTTGTCTCTCTCTTCTCCCATTAGAATGCGTATGTTAGAAAATGACAGATTAGGGACAGTCATGTGATTCCCCTCTCTTTCTATCCTTTGCTAACACATGCGTTCTAATGGGAGAAGACAGAGAAGGACAATAACTTGAATCCGCTAGTGGTTGATTTGAATGGGGTTCTTGCAACTTTCACTGCGGGGGATTGAAGAGTTGAGTTCCTGCATAACCTGTAAAAATGACGATATGAGTTCACTAAAAAATCACAAAATTCCTTCTCAGAATCGGGCTGAATGGCGGAGGGACGCAGGTATCATGGGAGATTCCTATATCTAAATTGAGACTTATCTGTGTGTTTCCGTTGAGAAAGTGGCAAGATAGACAGGAATCTCCCATGATACCTGCGTTTACCCACCAATACGATAGTGCCGTTCTAACAGTTATGTGAGTTTATTACTGAATTTTAGACTTACATTGTGTGATTTTCGTGATTTTTGCTGGTTTTTACTCATATAGACGGTTTTAGTGCGAAGTCAATGGTTAGCCAACAACCACAACAATGCACTCATCGGTCGCAATCGGTTGTGATAAAACTCGCGTAGCGTTCCAAACTATCTCACTCACTCTCCCGTGACCCCCATGTACATCCATCTCTTTCTAGTATAGAAATTCGTATACAGGGCCTTGTTCTACGACATATTATTATCGGAATTGCATATAAATGCCTCGAGAAATTCATTTCTGCCATAAAATTTCACAAAATAAGTCTCTAAATACGATTTTTGAAATTAGAGTGAGATAACAGTACGTAGGGGTCACGTGAGAGCGAGAGAGACAAACTTGCTTTGTTTGGAACGCTCATCGCCGGCAGTCGCCATTACTAAAACCCTCTATTGAGCTATTCATTTGCTCACAACAAAAGTATTTAAGGTAAGAGCCCCATTGACAACAGTGTATCGCTGCTGCGTTATCTCGGCTACCAGAAACTGATTAAACTCAAATCAGCGCTTTTTTATTTATTGTCTTTGAGGCCGGGACTCCACTCCACCTTCCGCTGAATGGGAGTTCAGAGTGGGACTCCGCGGCATAAATATGACTACCGCCAGTGTTGCCAGATTTGAGGTTAGAAGTAATTTATTTTACATTGAGTCTCGTAGGAAATATGCGGTCTAAGCAGGGCTGCCGTTTTGCGTATAATCAGTGCTATTTTTCTATTCACCGATGATTCCACCGGTTGAGAAAAGATTACACAGTTCAGTTCAGTGTATGACTGTAATGCAAGAAAATACTCTGATCTGTAATCTTTCCTTAATCAGTGGAAACTCCGTTGATTAATTAAAACATCCGCAAGTTTTTTTAAAGTCATCGACGACTCCACCGGTTGAGAAAAGACTACAGATGCGAGTATTTTTGTTTATTATAGTCATGCACTGAACTGAACCGTGTAATCTTTTCTCACCCGGTGGAATTATCGGTGAATTGGAAAACGGCAGCCCTGGGTCTAAGGCCGTGCATCCGGCAACACGGACTCCCGCACCATGAGAAAGAACAACGAGTATCGGACAGTGTTGCCAAATCTTTTTAAGGAAAATTTCTCTCATTTTTGGGGGCACGGGCGAATCCAGGGGGCGGGAGCGCCGGCGCACTATGTGGTATTTGACCGGAAAAGTTGGCATAAACTGTTTTTACTGTCCTAATGTGTGTTTTTTAACCATTTTTTTTTTTTTTTTTTTTTTTTTTTTAATATCTCCCCCCCCCCAAATGTTTTACTTTCTTCTTTTTTTGGCTAAGTGAAGTAAAGAGTTGCGGTTTTGTCCTTTATTCTAAATCATTTTTTTCCAGGGGTTAAAACCCCCTTACCACCGTCCCACGTAGGAGTATTTGACCCGAAAACCTGGCCAAAAACGGAAAATTGAAAAGTCGCCGAAAAAACAAACTATTGATGGTTTTTGAGAGGTAAGTAACCGCTCTATTGCGTAATAGATGTGTCGGAACATCTACGTTTATCTATTGATTAGGGGACAACATGGAACTGAGCGCTCGACGCACCTGCCGTTGTTCACCGCTCGAAGCGCTGTTACTAATCAGTCAACATTTTCCATCGAGGACAAACGTTGGGGCATCCAAGAATTTCAGCGATTATGGACGTTGTTTTAGATAGTATGTGCTTCATTTTGGTGGCAACAATTTCTTTTTCCGTGCATTTTTGACCCTTTTACATCTAATTTAAAATGGGCATGAAAAAAATCTCTAATTTTAGGCTCTATCTTTTTAAAAAAAGGCAATTCTGAATACGTTCCGGGCAAAACCGGGCAAAACCAAAACAAGGGGGTTAGAGTAGACCCTTCTAGGCAACTGCTCCAACAGTCAAAAATTGCAAGAAATTGCCCCTTTTTTTTAAAAAATATGTTGAAGTCAAGCCTTTTCTATGAAATAAGCGTCAATAACTCGGCAAAAAAATGAGCTATCGACCTTTCGTTTGAGCCAAAATTCTTAATACTTTACCCCTTTTCCAACCATAAACCGTGCAATAGGAGTTTTGAGTTTAAATTGGAAAATTAACCAAAATCGATTTTCAAATATTCAAGAACACGCAAATATTTCTGGCCAGGTTTTTGGGGGTAAATACTCCTACGTGCGTCCTCGGCCACCCCAGGGGGGCTATCTCGAAGGTGTCAAGCGTTATAGACTCTATCTTGTGGTGCTTCGTTCGAAAGGTTGTTATGTTTTGAATATTACCATTCTGAGCGATTGAAGACATTTTTGTATTGTATTTGGTTAAAATTTCAATTATGCCACGGCACGCTTCAACAATGCATACAATGTATTGGAGGTCCACTCCTTGTTTTTTGTTTTTTGTTTTTTGTTTTTTTTTTCATCCGGCACCACCGAGCATTTGATCACTGGCCTCCTGCCTCCCCCCCCCCCCCCCGCCGCCTGATTCCTTATTCCCGATGCAACTTTCTGCAAGTCCTCTCTGATACCTCCCTCCCCACCTTATCCTCTCGTTAGTGATATTTATTTACCTTTCGGGGGCTACCTTATCTGCCGCCCCCTTCGCTAATTGGCTTCTGATTAGTATTGATATAAAACGGTGAGCATTTCGTATTCCAACACAAATCATCGCTCCTCCCCCTCCTTCCTCCCTCCCTCCCCCCTTACCATCATCTCGTGTTCCGACTCACTGTATTACATTTTAATTAAAATACAACTTCATTTATTATTCTTTCTGTCCTCTCTCTCTCTCTCTCTCTCCCTCTCCCTCCCTCTCTCTCTCCCTCTCTCTCCCTCCCTCCCTCTCTCACCCTCTCTCTCTCTCCCTCCCTCACTCTCTCTCCCCCCCTCCCTCCCCCCTCTCTCTCTCTCTCTCTCTCTCTCTCTCTCTCTCTCTCTCTCTCTCTCTCTCTCTCTCTCTCTCTCTCTCTCTCTCCAATCTTTCTCTCCCTGGTTCCTTCGATCTATTGAATGGTTTTAGTCCTACTTTCTCATCCAAAAATCAGTATCGTTTTTTTGTGTGATTCGTGATGGGGGGGGGGGCACGGAAGTCTTATAAGTAGCCGTTTGGCTGTATTCTGCTATCTGTACACGTGTACAGAAATAGACCTTTTCAGTCAAACCGCCGCGCCTGCAGTGGGGCTGTTGCACACTTTTGCTGTAAGCGATTCAATAGTCAATGGGGCTGTTCTACACTTTTGCTATAAGCGATTTAACAGTCGATTCTGGTGTAGAAACCTCAAAAAATAACAATGGCAGCACCGAAATCCACTCCTAAACTGAATAAACGCTTTTATTTGTGAGGGCGTAATGCGGTGGCACAGAGGGCAGTAATAATGGGAGATTCCTATCTTAATTTCGTCACTCTTTCTATGCTGACAAGGATGATTCACTGAGTAATTAGTCATCAGAGTGATGATTCACATCCAGGGGCGTGCCGTGGGGGGGGGGGGGGGGCATGTGGGTACCCATGCTTCGGGCGGCATTCTCGGGGGGCGGCAAAATCAGGTTGAAGAACCAAAAAAAAAAAAAAGGTTATCAAATCTCAAAATGACTTTCAGAGGGCGGCAAAACCAGTGTGTCACAAGCAAAAAAAAAAAAAAAAAAAAAAAATTTATAATTTTGTTCGCGGAGGGCGGCAAGATTGCATTCTTGCTCCCCCTCTCTGGAAACCACGGCACGCCCCTGTCCACATCCGATGAATGGTACCGCAATACCTAGTGACACCGGTGTCAAATAAAAGTCGTCTCATAGTGGTCACTTCTTGATGAAGTTACAGTATTGTTAGATGGGAATCTCCCATTGTTACTACCCTCAGCCACCGTTACGCCCGCGCAAATAAAAGTGTTTATCGAGTTTACGAGTGGATTTCCGAAATTTTTAGTGCGCAGCCATTGTTATATTTTGAAGTTCTTACACCAGAGTCGACTGTAAAATAGCTTATAGTAAAAGTATAATACTGCCCCATTCTTGTGTAAAAACCTCCTAAAATCACGATGACATGCCAAGTTTTTAGTGCTGCAGCACTAAAAAATTTCGAGACCACTTCTAAAGCCACTTCTAACTTTAATAAACGTTTTTATTTGCGCAAGCGTAATGGTTGCGTAGGGCAGTAAAAATCCGGGAGATTCCCATCTAATGATACTGAAACTCTCTCAAGAAGTGACCAATAAGATACGGTTCTCCTCTGACAAACCGGTCTCACTAGGTGTCACGGTACCATTAATAGGGTGTGGATCACAGCTCTGCGGGCCGATCTTTGAAATCATTAGATAAAGCAGGCAGACTGGGGGCTGCTTTTGGTCCCTTTAAAGTGTTTATCAAAAAGAAGAGCTTTTCAACCAAATATCCCTCTGCTGCATTCGATAAGCTATCGGCTTTTATCGGCTTGTTTCAAGCAGTCGATAGCTTATCGAATGTAGCGGAGCAGTGTTGCCAGATTGGGGTGAAAAAGCCGTATGCTTTACATTTATTTAAATGGGGACGATACGGCTTTTTACCCTCGATCTGGCAACACTGTAGCGGAGGGATACTTGGTTGAAGAGCTCTTCTTTTTGATAAACACTTTAAAAGGAACCAATAGCAGTCTTTTATTCATCCAGTCTACCAGCATTATTTAATTATTTCAAAAATCGGCCCGCAAATATAAAAGCGTTTATTGAGTTTAGGAGTGGATTTCGGAAGTTTTTAGTGCTGCCATTGGTATTTTTGGAGATTTTTACACTAGAATTGACTATCAAATCACTTGTAGCAAAATTATGCATCAACAGCCCCATTCAAGAGGATAGCATTCGGTTCCGGTTGTCAACCCTCAAAAAAAAATTTGATAAATTGAGTTTTATTAAGCAAAATTTCACACTTTTCTGCATTTCACTCCAAATCACTGACGAAAATTATCAAATTATCTTCTTGTTTCCACGGCAAGTATCTACGGTTAATGTTTTGGTTTATTCAGAGATCGGTTACGGTTATAAACTTTGATTGGATATAAAATCCTATACTCTGAGAGTGTCAACCTTCGAGCTCCTCTAATATTTATTCATTTAGTCAGTTACAGTCAATATCTTTTCCTTCCCCCTTTCCTCCTTAATTTTCACCTCCTTTGTCTCCTCCTGCAATTATTTCCTTTTTCTGTCTCTCCCTTTCTTTTTCTCTATTTTTCTTTCGTTTTTTTCTCTCTTCTCTTCTGTTCTGTACGTTTCCTCTCTTTACCTTTGGGGGGGGGGGGGGGCAGTCACGTTTGACGCCACTGTCCTTCTCCCCCAGGGCTGCCGTTTTGCGTATAATCAATGCTATTTTTCTATTCACCGATGATTCCACCGGTTGAAAAAAGATTACACGGTTCAGTTCAGTGTATGACTGTAATGCACGAAAATACTCTGATCTGTATTCTTTCCTTAATCGGTGGAAACTCCGTTGATTAATTAAAATACCCGCAAGTTTTTCAAAGTCATTGACGACTCCACTGGTTGAGAAAAGATTACAGATGCTAGTATATTCGTGCAGTACAATCAAACACTGAACTGAACTGTGTAATCTTTTCTCAACCGGTGGAATCATCGGCGAATTGAAAAATACCATTGATTATACGCAAAACGGCCGCACTGTTCTCCCCTTCTTTACATTACTATGGGGAGATTCGAAATTTCCGTACGAAGCTATATCACTGGCGCAACCAGGATATCTTCCATCTCTCTCATTTCCCATTTGAATGTATAAGTAGGAAAAGGATCAAAAAAGGGGGTTTTATCCCCTTGTCTATCCTTGTCTAACATACGTCTTTTAATGGAGAAAAGAGAGAGATGAAGGAACTCTCGGTGCGCTACTGAGCTATATCATGACAATATCACTCTCGTCAAACTCAAAGATGTCTTCACGCGTTGTCGAGACAAATTCAGTGGGGGAGAAAAAAAGTGTTGAAAAAAAAAAAAACTAATTTAAAAGATCCGTTGACAGCTCAAATTGGTGAATCTGCGGACAGAGTGAGTGGAAAGCGATTCCGGTGTTGAAATTTTGTTCGTCGCGCGATTGAAACGCGGACCGTGCTCGCCCTCGCTCCGCGCGCCGCGGTCGTGCCGTCGCCGTCGAAGGGACCTGAAATTGCTCCGATGAAATTATTGAGGAACGAAACTGTTAATCGTCGGTTGTCTCTGAAGTCTTGAAAAGAAGGGAGATAGGGGATAATCTTGGGTGTTAAAAAAAATCTACCTGTTGACAGATTATTCTTCTGAAATAGATCTAGATGCGTTCCACTTTCCTAATTTTGTATTTTGCGTCCTCTCCCCCACTCTTCCTTCCCCCCTCCCCCTTTCCCTCCCGCTCAGCATCTTTGTGATGTGTTTTGTAAATGCTTATAATTTTGTTTGGACAAATTAATTTTTGTCAAGACTTATTTTTTACCCCCCCCCCCTCCATTTCCCATCGTTTCTTATTTTCTGTCACCCCCTCTTCTCACAACGCCCGTGTTATTCATGTATTGCTAATCTGTGATACTAATATCGATAGTATGCGTAGAATGAGGCTCTTGCGAACTTTTGCTACACGGGATTGAAGAGTTGATTTTAGCATAAAAACCTGTGAAAATGACGATCAATACACTAAAAAATCACGAAATTCACTCTCAGAATGAAGCTTAATGGCGGTTCGACGCAGGGGTAGAGCTCGTTTCAGAAGTGTAGGCGGACCTAAACCATCATCTTTGGCGAATTTTCAAATTTAATTCCTTTAAAATAAAACCTAACTTGTCTTTGACTTTATTCGTTTGCGTTTAAAGTGTTCCTCGTTGAAAAGTGAACACTCAATTTCGTTTTCATTCATTTTCATCGAGAAACATCAGAAATAATGTTGACAAATTCCAAAGATTATTGGTCTAGGTCCGCCTACACTTCTGAAACTACCTCTATCATGGGAGATTCCTATCTAAATTGAGATATACCTCTGTGTTTCCAAAGAGAAAGTGGCATATTAGATAGGAATCTCCCATGATACCTGCGTCGAACGGCCATTACGATCTTGTCTTTTAATTAATTATAGAGGTTTATTACTGAATTTTAGACTTTCTCAGCGTGATTTTCGTCATTTTCGCTGGTTTTTACATCAGAATGGACTATTTAATTTCTCACAGCAAAATTTTGCAAGAGCCCCATTGTCAGCTAATAATGGGGCTGTTGCAAACTTTTGCTGTGAGCAAATGAATAGTCCAATCGGGATTTAATTCTAAAATGAAATTTAGATAATCTAGAGAAATCGTTCATTTAAAAACAAGAAAAATGCTTTTTTAGTAAATTTTACTTTTTACTTTGTCCTGACCTCTTCTAATTTCTGATTTAATAAGATGAAAGCTTTTGGATTTTTTTTTTTTTTTTTTTTTTTTTTTTTTTTTTTTTTTTTTTTAGAATTTTATTTAAACGCTTAATAATTGCAAACCGAAAATTTTCTGAAAAGTTAAGGTGTCATTTTCAGCAAAAAAAAGGGGCCGCGCATTTCAAACTCAAAATACGTGTCATTTTACATGAAAACTCAATAACTTTGGGGAGCGAAATGGCTTAACAGTTAACGTTACGTTTTAGAGGGGGGATTTGTCAAAATTTTATGGGGAGGACCAGACTCCCCATTGGGGCCCCGTATTTTTAAGTTGGCGTCCGGGCCCCGGGCGACCTCGCTACGGCCCTGTGTTGATGCCGAATGGATTATTCTATTTTCAAAATCTGAAGGCTTGTCATCCAACCAATTCTTTTTGTTAAATTAAAAACATGTTTCTTTTCTATGTTGCAGGTCAGTATGGTTATTTGCAAAATCCGTTTTGAAACCCAGTGTTTTTATTTTTGTGGCGCAGTGTAAGTGAAACGAATGTATACTAAATACTTATTATTACACTTTACTCCATGGGGGGGGGGGGGTGTTATGCTTTTCATAGAAAAAATTGATTCATCTGTCATCGACCTTATTTTACCCCCGAACAAAAAACTTTTTTCTTTCTTTTCTTTTCCTTTATTAGAACGACGTACATCTTCTATAAGTAGATTTTTCGTCTTGCTGTTATTTTAAGAAAACAAGCTCTTCAAATTTGTGCGAAATTTCTTCCACCAAGTTTCGAGTTAGATACCGAGTGAAAAGCCTCTTTCTCGATACATGTGTAGATATTCTTGTATTTTTTCTATGACATTTTAAAGAGTAGGAGAATTGAATAAAGAAGAATAATAATAGTAGCAAGGAAAGAGGCAGAAGAGGAAGGAAAGGAAACATTCATTTTAGTGCGTGTCAAAGTGTACAAGTTTGACATGATCATTTCACCCACGAACAAGCGGTAACATTTTTACGCACTCGGAAACGCCTTCTCCTATATTTATGTATTCGACTAGATTCTCGTGCGAAACAGAACTTTTCGGAAACAACTTATTTCATCTTACAAGAAGCCTCTATCTCTCTTACAAAGACATTTTTAGTGTGACGTCACATTCAACGATCAAAATTGGATCGTAGCAAATAGTCTATTCTCCTATACAGTATTCAGGGTTTAACCATTTAAGGGAGGTAACTCAACCGAAATTGTTTTTTATTTCCTAATGATGATGATCATCATCATTATCGTCATCATCATTTTTATCTCTCATTCGTTTTTTTTTTCAGGAACATAAAACTAAAGAAAATTTTACTATATCCATAAATATTTACACAAAAATCATACTGTAATTATTTTATACTATTTATCATAAGAAAAAAACAATTATTGTACTCATGTTGTATAGTCGTGTTAATAAAACTTGTCTAAAAAAAAAAAAAAAAAAATTTCCTAATGGACTAGCTGTTTTAGTAGTGCTGTGTAATATCGTATCGATGGCCGTCCGAGGACATCTGATCCGAAACAAACTGTAATTCAATGTATTTTCCCCGTAAGCGCATTTTTGAACGGAAATTTAGGCTGTTGAACCGCAAGAGATTAATGCGACCTTTTAGGGATTTTGAATTCTACGTCCCCAAAAATGTCTAATCATGCCCAGCTCCACGAGTAAAACTTCCATAATCAACAAGATATTACTGATTAAACGATGCTTTTGGAGGTTAGAATCACCTAAACGTTATTTTTGTGGTCGTGAAGTGAGCGGGAATCTAAAGAGAATTCATGCGATTCTAACCTCCGATTCCTCCGAATGCATCGCTTAATCTGTAATATCTTGTTGATGTCTGGAATTTTAGTCAAGGAACCGCAGGCATGATTAAGCATTTTTAAGGACGTCGAATTCATAATCGCAAAAAGGTCGCAAAAATTGTTTGATTTCATAGCCTCTAAATTTCCCTTCAAAAGTGCGCTTACAGGGAATATGCATTGAATCAGAGTTTGTTTGGAACCAGAGGTCATCGGACGGCAATAGATACGATATATTGCTCTCCTAAAACAGTCTACTCATTTGTCAGCTTGAAATTTTCAGGAATGTTTCTCGTTCCTTCATTGGTTTCAAAGCAGTGAAAACGAAATTTTAGACGGTCAAAGTTAAACTAAAACTAATAGTTAAACTATATAGCTACGCAGACTCGTGTTTTTTTAATGGCCGCCATTATTTTGCTCTACAAACTGCAAAGTAATTGAAAAAAAAAATACTGTAAGTTCCTCTTATCTAGAAATTTAAGAAAATGAAATAAAAAAAAAAAAAAAAAAAATGTGAGTAAGGTTTTTCCATGTAATCTGGCGACGGTGTCCGGCAATAAAAATACCAACTCCTCCTTTCCAATCCAATCGCGAGCACAGCCAGATCGGAATTAAGACCAAACGCCACGCGGAAATGAATTCCAAGTCTAGTCCAAAGAGAAAGAGAGAGAAAGAGAGAGAGAGAGAGAGAGAGAGAGAGAGAGAGAGAGAGAGAGAGAGGGAGAGAGAGAGAGAGAGAGAGAGAGAGAGAGAGAGAGAGAGAGAGAGAGAGAGAGAGTGAGAGAGGAGAGGGGGGGGGGGGGGGAGAAACGCCACAGGTTGAAAGGAAAGTCAGTAGTTGCAGGAAAAGGGGGGCGGTTCCCATCGTAGTAATAATAGAAGACTCGTCGAGTGGATTACTACGATGAGTTAGGAATGTAAACAAACGATTGGAAAATGATTTATACAATAAATATCTATCAGTTCTCTATTAAAAGTACGCGATCGAATGGGTAAATTAGTTTTGTACTCCCGTATCTAGATAGACAAGCTATGAGTGTTTATATCAATGCAGTACGACTAGTTTTTAAACGATCCTGGTATAGAGTGCTCAAGGTTGTCAAATAGTGCGGTTCGAAAAATCGAAATGTTTAAAGGCGCAGTCACCTAGCGGACTATTTTCGTGATGCAGTTTAGTGAAAACTGAGTGTTTTGTGATAACAGTGCCCAATAGCGTACGCAGGAATTAGTCTCTCTCGCTCTTTTCCCGTTTGAGTGAATGTACTAGAAAAGGAAAGAGATAGGGGCTGAAGTCACGTTTGAGCCCCTGTTCCTGTTCTTTTCTTACACACGTGTTCAAATGGGGAAAGAGAGAGAAAGACGAATTCCTTTGTACGCTACTGACAGCGCCTATATATTTTTCTTTCATACAGCGAAGTTTACTATCAGGCTCGGGTGAAGATTCGAGGCTCGGATTTTTTTTTTTTTTTGGGACACCAAACGCCAGAGTAAACAAAAACACTTCTAGCCAATCAGGATCGTTGTTTATTGTTGCATCTCACTCTTGTTGAGTAACTCTTTTCGCCTCCACCTCCCGTGATGAACGTCAGTGGCGTATCGGAAACTTTGGGCCCCCCCCCCGTGAACCTTCAGTCGGGGGCCCCCTACATTTTTACACAGTGAATGGAGGGTTTATAAAGACTCCCCCATCTAGAGGGGGCTCGGGGATCTTCCCCTGAAATTTTTCGAAAATTGAGTGCTCTCGAGATGTTTTTTCACGCAGTTTTAGCTGTAAAATTCCGTTTCTCTCCCAAGAAAGAAAAGAGCTGAACTTTTGTTTCTGACAGCCTTACAATATCCATTTAATACCACGGAAAATGCATGGCCAATTTACCATTTTTAACGGAGGAACAAAGCGGCTCTTTCTATTTTAATATTGTACTTATTTATTTCCTAGTTCATCTTTATCTTCATTCTTCCAAATGTTATATTTTGTCAAATAAACGGGTCAGATGTAATCATGGGGCCCTAATTTGGGGCCCCTTGGGTCGGGCCCCCCCCCGCGCCGCGGGGGCAGCGGGGGCCTCCGTTACGCCACTGATGAACGTACACATTCCGAGGTTCGGGTACAGCATCGGTGTCGGTGGCGAGGCGTGAGATGTGGCAACGATGTATTTTCTCCATTTAAATTCAGCAAAAAAGTCGAAAGCTTCAGTCATCGGCGATGGCCTGACATTTCGACCTTTCTAATGTGTTTAGATGGGGAAAATGAACGCCAAATCGCACGCCTCACTACTGATCGGTGTCATCCATCGTTGCGCCGAACAAAGCAGTTCGGGTGAGTTGATAAAATACTCAACCGTTGGATCGAGTGAAAATCCACACCAAACTCTGATAATAAAATTAGCTTATAAAATATTTGGCTCAGACAGAGTTCATTAACATCCCCCTCCTTCTTTTTTCTTTCATTTACTCAATTTTCAACGTCCTTTTTGTTAAAAACTTTCAGTCAAGCGATATGACCTTGAATCGTACGCATTTGGAGACGTAAACCCCAGAATGAAGGATTGCCTACCGAGGGGAGTTGGTGGGGGGGGGGGGGTGGAGAACGACATTCGATTCATCCGTAAAATGTATTCTGAGTGAAAGTTCATTGCCAAGGTGCGGGGTTCAAAAGGTGAAAACCAAAACATCATAAAATACGACGTTTTACAACGTACGCGGATGAAATATTGACGGGAAACAAGCCTAAGTAAACGCACGCTGACACAATCAACAAGAGTCGCCGTGCAATAAAACACGATTTGGGCACGCATTTTCCGGGTTTTTTCAATGTCGAGCACCCCCCCCCCCCTTCAGCCGTTTTTTTTCTCTTAAAAAAAATAAATAAATAAAAAAAAAAAAGTAGTGAGTAAGAGAGAGGGTAGAGAAACGCATCATTGTGGAGGATAACTTCAGAAGGAGAGAGAGAGAGAGAGAGAGAGAGAGAGAGAGAGAGAGAGAGAGAGAGAGAGAGAGAGAGAGAGAGAGAGAGAGTGAGCAGGGGGAGGGAGAGAGAGAGTAAGAGAGAGAGAGAGAGAGAGAGGAACAGACCGGCCGGCGCGATTTTAAATAATCTTCAGTCCGATATTTTGTGAGCCCATAAATTACTTTGTATGACATTACTGAGGCGCGATAGATTACCTCCCTTCATTCCTGTTTGAGATTAGGGACCGGGTCTCTTGACTATTTCACATTGTTTCTTTGTTTTCTCTTCTTTTTTTTTTTTATCCGATTCGGTCTCCAAATTATTTATAAACATCCAAACATAATACGCATGTGGTTAAACTTAAATCAAGCGTAGAAAATAATATGAATGATGGACCTAAGTATGACGTCAGGTGACTTTTCTCTGTTGCGAACTTGGCACGTCAAATTTTTATTCGGATAAAATATGGACCGGCACCTGGGCTGTTATACAGGGTTTTTGTTCCTCCATTGCTGTCAACTTGTGCCAAGAGACAAGGGAAACAGGTGAACTTGGAAGCGGAAAAACAGAATGTAATCAGTCTGTTCTTCTTTAAAAAAAAAGAAAAAAAGAGCTGATTTAATTTATAGTATGGAGGGGAAGTTCCAGGAATGGGGCTCTTACAAATTTTTGCTGTGATCAAATGAACAGTCCAATCTGATTTATAAACCAGCAAAAATCACACTAGGAAAGTCTAAAATTCAGTAATAAACTCAAACGCTACAGCTCGTTTCAGATGTAAAGGCTGAATTAGCCTTTCTGCGACCAGGTTTTGAAGACAAATCAATGTTCACTCGCTCAAATTAAGTGGGTAGTTAAATATTCCTGCACCGCGGTGCTGATTTTGCATACAAAATTTATTGAAGGCGCTCGAGGAAATACTGTTTTTCAAACGCTAGCAATTAGGAGTCGCAATTTTTGTGAATGAAAAACTAAAATTGTGTTAGCTACTATCGACGAATTAAAGGTTCTCGCGAGATTTTCGCACGAGACAAGTTTCGCCTTCAAGGTTTTGGCTCGGCCACTCTGCATACTCCTCACACCTCGCAGGCGAGAGGCCATCCGCAGTGCGAGTGAGGAGGAGCCAGTTGCAGATCCCGGATCCGTCCCAAACTCACACCTATCTAACTAAAAATGTGTCTTAATCTCGCGACAATCTTTAATTCGTTGATAGTGCATCCAGTCACAGAAACGAGTATACTCGAGTGTGATTCTGAAAGATTTAACGCGTAAACAGTGTTGCCAAATGGGCCAGTTGCAAGGGTCGGAAATATTGTATTTTTAATGCTCTATTCAGTCTATGCGCAGTGGCGTCGCGTGCAGTTTGGCAACAATGGATTCTATCCATTAAAACTCATGTAAAAGGTAGAATTCAAGGGGTGCTCAGTGCACAAGGAAAATTCGATATATTTCAGGAGTTTAAATGGAGCAGTTGCATTGTTGCCAGATGGCACGCGACACCACTGTCTATGCTACTATTCATTTGCTCACAGCAAAAGTTTTCAAGAGCCCCATTGTACTTTATACTATCCCTTACAAAGGTTCACGTATTGTCTTGCTTCTGGTAACCCCCCCCCCCCCCCCCCACAGAGTACAGTCCTTTTTCCATTTGACTTTTTTCCTAAAGTGCTCTCATTTTTATATACATGCATCTCGTGGGCGAAATTTTACTCGAACACGAATTTTATAAGCGTGCACGTAAACTTCGGCCGGCGGGAGGGAGTAGCAGTCACACGCTCCCCCCCCACTTTCCCCGACACCAATATCACCCCCACCCCCACCCCCTTCACCCACTAGCCTGCGGCATGAGAGCGGGAGCTTCGGTGGCGTGGCACTAACCTCGCGGCACGCGAAAGACCTCAGCCAACTTTGAATAACTTGGCTCTCTTGGTTGGTTCGTTCGTTCGTTTGGGCGTGGATGGGCGGGGAGGGGTGGGGCGGGGCGGGTGGGGCGGGGCGGGGGGTTTTTAACTTTTAATACGAGGCGCGGCGCTTCAAAACTTTAAACTTTCAACGCCGAGAAACTCTGGCTGTTTGGCTGTTTTACCTCCCCCCCCCCGCCCCTTTCGTCCCTATTTTCTCCACCTACGTTTCGTTCGGGCGAAACAACTTTTCATTTAGCCGCTCGTGAGTGAGTTTAGTCTGGGTGAGCTTCCACTCTTATTGTTCGTTTATTTGTTAACTTCGAAATGATGCTCGTTTGCTTTCGTCATGTATATCTTTTGTGTGTTTGTATATAATACGTTTACTCCACACCCCTCCCCCCTTCCACCCCCCGTGCATAATCTGTACGTTCCTTGTACATGTGTCTGAAATGTACAGGATGCCCCAAAAAATAATGATGGAAAAACAAAGCGTTTATGGCCGTGGCGGCTCGTGGGCTTTGGTATAGGGGAGGCTGTGGGGGGTTTGGGAGGAACCCCACCAACGGGGGGGGGGGGCGAACAACAACAAACAGGCGCGGACGAAAACAAACAAGCGCGGCTGGTCCGGCGACTGGCATGACGGTTATCCAGCTACTGGCTCGGCAACGCTGCGGGAGTCGTGGAGGATAGCAGCCTTCGATACCTTCGTTAGTGCGTGCACAGCTCACAGTCCTTGCTGGGTTGTGTGTGTGTGTGCCGAACACCACTACTTGACTGTAACTCGACCGCTCGACCGACTCGGAGTCTGCGCCTCTCGACCAGAGACAATATATAATAGAGACCACGCACTAGCCGTGCGCGCGGTGGCTGACTTATTTTTCGGGACTCAACAGGAATTAACACAGGGAGCATGAGAGTGCACCATCCAACACGGTCCATACGTTGACTGATGCAATTTCGGTGCTTCTGGCTTCCCTAGGCAAAAATCTCAACGATGTTTCTCATCAGTCAACGTATGGACCATGTTAGCGGTGTTCTGTTGAGACCCCGAAAAAAAAAGTTGCCACCGCGCGCAAACATGGGCAAGATAGATAGTGCGTGGTCTCTATTATATATTGTCTCTGCTCTCGACGAGGCGACGAGGCACAGACTTTGGCACTGATGACTGCTGTCGTTTCGCGAATCTGAAATCTCGTTCCCCGCCCGCTTATAACTCCCTTCTCTTGCGCTATCTCCTAGAGAAGATTGACTCAAGTTTTAGTGTCACGGACATTGTGATTGCCTTATTTTAATATGTTGTATCTCGTTACTGTCGTATCGACGTTATTTTTTCTTCCCTCTGAATGTCTGGGGAGGCACAGCCTCCCTTGCCTCCTTAGGCGAGCTGCCACTGGTTTATGGTCAAATTGGGACGCCGAAGTATCAACGATTTTTTTTTTTTTTTTTTTGCAACGAGCTATAGATTTATACAGAATGGGGCACTGGCAGATCCACGAATCTATCCTTCTCTCTCTTCTGCCATTAGAACGCGTATGATAGAAAAAGACGGATAAGGGGCAGTCACGTAATTTTCGCCCCCTCTTCTAGTCTTTGCTAACACATACGTCCTAATTGGAAAAGAGAGAGAAGGGCAATTTCTTAAGTCCGCTAGTGCATACAAATATATGAATCGAACCACCGCCTTTAAATAAACATCAACATAACTTACAAACATTTGAATGCTTTGATTAAATATATACAATGGAGCTGTTGCAAACTTTTACTATAGGCTTATTAAGAGTTGATTGTGGGGTAAAACCTTATTAAAATAACGATTTGCGCACTAAAAAATCACGAAATCCACTCCTAAACTCTCAAAATGCTTTTAAACGCGAAACTGTAATGGCGGCCGGGGCCGCGGTTTGCATTTGGTTTCCCTAGGTTTCCCTATCTTCAATCAGCGCCATCTACACGAGGTGTTCTCGCAATACCACACAAGACGAAGAAGAAGCATATAATTGCCATAAGATTTAGGCGGCAACGGCCGCCATTACAGTCTAGCGTTTGAAAGCATTATATGAAATTGGGAGTGGATTTCGTGATTTTTTAGTGCGCTAATCGTTATTTTTACAGGGTTTAACTTCCTTATCAACAATTAGTCAATTAATAAGCCTGTAGCAAAAGTTTGCAACTGCTCCATTTACGACGCGTCATGTCATGACGCTAATGACAGGCCTGTTTTATTTTTGAGCACCCTATACACACGCACACTCTAGCACACTCACTCTCTTACCTTGTCTACTCCCCGCTTCAAAAGTGCCGCCGCGCTTTTGTTTGAAAACTTCTTAATCTTAATAATGAAAATGTAATATGTATATTTAAACAGGGGAAAAAATAAACTTCCTCTCACATTCGCCCTTTCCATCAACTTTCTGCACCCTCTCTCTCCCTCTCTCTCCCTCTCTCTCTCTCTCTCTCTCTCCCTCTCTCTCTCTCCCTCTCTCTCTCTCCTCCCATTTCTCTCCATTCTCTTACGTCTAAAATGAGCGAATTTGACTGTGGGTTAGAGGGCATGGGGGAGGCTAATTAAGAATACGAGACTTTATTACCGTGTTTCCCAAGTGAATGAAGTGCCTAAGCATTAACTCTCTGCGTCATATCCTTTTATCCCTATCCTCTACCTTTAGATACCTCTACAACCCCCCCACCCTCATCCACCCCCCGCCTTTATTTTCCATTAATACCATATTCCTTTGTTTCTGCCTCTCATTGAGCCGTTTAGAAGTTCCCATTTCAAGCCCGCCGTCAAATATGTAGTTCAACTTGACAATGGGGAAGGGGGTGAACTTTTAGCAAAAAAGTTTGAAAGTATATTTAAAGCATAATTTTTACGCGGAAACAGTTTAACCCTTTCAATACAACGCCCGACTTATTTGTTTTCGTATCTCTAGGTCTCATTGACAGCAAAAGCTAGGACAAATGGGTGTGTTCCACAATTTTGCTACAGCGATATGGAGGGTCGACTCTAGTGTAAAATCGCGTAAAAATCACATCGGAACCACCAAACATAGTCATAAAATCCACTCTTAAACCCGCAAAAGGCAATTTAATGAAAGCCTAAGATGGTGGGCAAAGGGGCGAATCAACCCTGCATGCATGCACCACGAACACCAAAAGATGGCCGACGAGCGACGACAGCAATTTTCTGTCGTTCTGCGTGTGTTTAAACGGTAAATTTGACTTTCTCGTTATTGTTTGTGATCACTATGGTTTTAAATTACGTTCTTTGTCGATTTGCCGGAATCTTGAAACGGAAACGCCGGGCGAGTAATACTGTGTCGAATGCCATAGTCGGACATCTTTGCTACTCGTTTTGGATGCATGCAAGATTGCAAGGCTGGCTCGCCCCCTTCGCTTCGCCTGCCACCTTAGACTTTCCTTAAAACGCCTTTTGAGGGTGTATGAGTGGATTCTATGACTGTTTGATGCTTCCAATGTGATTTTTACGCGATTTTACACTAGCATCAGCCCTCCACATCGCTGTAGCAAAAGTGTGCAACAAACCCATTGTTAACGTTCGCAAAATAATGTTTTCTTCGAGCGCCTTCAATTATCGGGGTAGGCAAAATTAACACAGCGGAGTACGAATATTTAACTACCCACAAATTTGAGCGAGTTATAGTTTGCTGGGCTGCCGTTTGGCGTATAATTATTCGCATTTTTCAATTCATCGCGGATTCCGGTTGAGTAAAGATATTACACAATTCAATTCAATGTATGACTGAAATGCTCGAAAATACGCTGATCTGTAATCTCTTCTCAATCGGTGAAATCTCTGTTAATTAATTAAAATATCCGCAAGTTTTTTAAAGACATCGACGACTCCAACGATTGAGAAAAGATTACAGATGCGAGCATTTTCGTGCATTACAGTCATACATTGAATTGAACTGTGTAATCTTTTCTCAACCGGTGGAGTCATCGGTGAATTGAAAAATGCGATTAATTATACGCAAAACGGCAGCCCTGATAGTTTGAATCCTTCTGATAACCTCAACGAGTTATAGCGATAGAGAGGATTTTCGAAGACGTGATATTAAAACTTCAAGGAGGTAGCCATAATTGAAATCTCTTATGGACGTTTTACACGGGCTCGCGGTTTGTTTGCCTCATATTTTTTAACCTTTAAATTTAAAAAAAAAAAAAAAAAAAAAAAAAAAAAAAAAAAAAAAAAAAAAATTGTAACGGATATATTTGAAATTGGTTTTAAACTAAAGTGCGGGTGTTTAAAAGCGGCTATCTAAACAAAGAAATTAAGAAACCGATATAACTGTTTCTTCTGAAAGAATTTGCACACGGAAAAAAAAGATTAGTGAAAATAACCATACAGATACCTGATTTTAGCACCTGCTAGATGTTATGGTAAACTTGACCAGAAGTATGGTACATACTTTGAGTAAATTCGATATGCAATCAGGTAACATCATCTAGTACCTTGTCAAAACATAGTATACTTCTGGTTAACATTACCATAACATCTAGCAGGTGCCAAAATCAGATATCTGTATGGTTATTTTCACCGTAGTTTTTTTTTTCCGTGCACGATAAAGAAACTGCGACACATGATGGAAATAAGTTAAATTTTCTAACCTGGATAGTTGTATTAGAATGCTGTGTCCAGATAGTTCATTCTTAAACACTTTTTCTTTCGTTTGAAACCAATTTCCACTGGATTAATTAAAACTTTTGATTTTAGGTTAAAAAAAAGTGAGGCAAACAGACCAGAGGGCCGATCATTTACTTCATCGTTAAACCGATCGATAAAACTGTATACGAGTGATGCTATTGGTCGAAAATTGTGAAACTTGGCTGTTGCCATGGTAACCATCGTTAAGAGTCTCGTTTTATAAAGGCTATTCATGAGTAACCTTTAAAAAACGGACACTATAACGATGGTTACCATAGCAACAGCCAAGTTTTACAATTTTCGACCAATATCATCACTCATAGACAGTCTTATCGATCGGTTGAACGATGAAGTAAATGATCGGCCCTCAGATTCAGATCGCCCATGCTGTCACACTTTGAGATAGGGCTTATCACATGTATCACTAATTGTATCAGCCTCTCTATCGCTATAGCTCGTTGCCTAGAAGTAAAGGGGTTATTTTTACCTGCGACAGAAATCCTTTCCAAAAAGGTTGTCCTTTTTTACACACTGAGCTACCGTGTACCTCTCATAATACTTGATGTATACATATAGTCGTGCGAGATCTTATATGTTGGTCTTACCAAATTACGGACCTGCTGCGCCTTATGGAGTGTTGTGGGTGCCCTATGCCTGTCCTGACCTAACTACCTCTCTCCCGTCTCACAGTATGTTGCGTTGGGTGGCGTCAGAGCATCTTCTTCCGGGATCTGATAAAAGATTCACTTGAGATTGTCACGTTCGAGTTTATGGTGAGTTGTTGAATGTTAGCGGGGAAAATCTTGAATTTCTCGGTGTGAATTTCACATGGATTCTTTCCTTGATTTTGGCAATCATGTTTTGATTGCCAGAGAGGGGGAGAAGAGAGATAGAGAGGGGGGAGAGAGGGGAGAGAGAGAGAGAGAGAGAGGGGAGAGAGAGAGAGAGAGAGAGAGAGAGAGAGAGAGAGAGAGAGAGAGAGAGAGAGAGAGATAGCCATTTCTGGCTCCGTCTATGGTCATGGAAGTACGATGCGTGTGGCGTCATGCTGGTCGCTCCCGATTTTTTTTTTGTCGCTCAGCGTTTAGTGGGTAGAAATTTGCAATTTGGTGGCTAAAATTAGCAAGTTAAAAATCACATTTAATCATTATAATGTTAAAGCTGAACTGATTTTAGACTCAGTGCGTACATTCACCAGCTAGAATCATATTTGTTAGACAGTTAGAGGTGATTTAAGTTCGTAAACTATAGTCCTGAAAGTTTTAACACGATAAGTGCCGGCAATTTTATGTCTTTCAGACCTGATGTATGTGTCAATGCACGAGTAACAGAAAATTATCTTATCGAATATCCTTTGGAAAAAATGAAAATATAATATGCATATCGTTTTAAATGAGAAAATTGTGTTCAGATCCAGTAGCGGCTCGTGAAATGCGATATATCGATGTCCGCTTCATTTAAAACTATAGAAAAGTGTCGATAACTCGGGGGTCCAATTGCACCCCCTGACGATCGATACTTTTCTATCGTTTTAAATTGAGTAGACATCGATATATCGTATTTCACGAGCCGCTACTATTCAGATGAGCTATGATGGCCAATAAACCGTCCCCGGACAAAAAGTATCTTCAGGTTTAAAAGGGTTAAAAATGGGTCTGTTGCGAATTTTTGCCATAACAATATAGAACCTTCATTTTTACGGAAAATTTCGGCGAAAATAACACTAACCCTTCGTTGCCAAAGAGTCTATTTCAATCTCGTCAGGTTTTTGGACTGCTATGGGTTTTATAGCAAAATACGCACTTTACATGTCGTACGGAAAATTGGCAGGACTCCTCTCTGCCATTTTAATTTCAATTTGACAAACTAGAAACTTTGGCTGAATTTTTTGAAACCTCGGGGAAAAAAGAATGGTGAGAGAGTAAATAACGAAGCGCATATTTCAAAATCCGCGGCCCTCGGATTAAGAGTTAGGAGGGAAGAAATGTCCATTCAACTGTTTTATGGGGCCCCGCCTAGCCCCCCTGCCCCCCTGCATTTCATCACTCCCCCCTTCCCCCTGCCTTCAGCCTCCACGCGCATTCCGGAGCCTCGCGAAATAGTGACATATAATCTGAGAAAGTCCCTAATAAATAATTTGTTCCTGGCGCAGGGCGCCTGGCTTTGCCTTGCCTTGCCTAGGCGGCGCGACTAGCGACTCTAGCGCTGATGTCAGATTTACGTTAGCAATAGGGATCTTGCAAACGTTTACAATACGCAATGTTTTTTTGTATAAGCAATTTATAAATAGTTATAGGTAGTTTCAGACGCACCTAGACCAATACTCTTTGGAATTTGTCAACATTATTTATGATGTAACTCAATGAAAATGAAAGAAAGTGAGTTCGAGTGTTAACTTTTCAATAAGGAACACTTTAAAAGCAAAATAATGAAGTCGTGGACAAGTTTTGATTTGATTTGATTTAAACGAACAAAAGTTGAAAATAAATTCGCCAAAGATTATTGTTTAGGTGCGCCTACACTTCTGAAACAAGCTCTAAATCTAATGTAAAAACCAGCAAACATCACGAAAATCACTTTGAAAAAGTCTAAAATTTAGTAATAATTTCAGAAAACAGCAGCAACAGCAAGATCTTAATGGCGGATTTACGCAGGTACCATGGGAAATTCGTATCTAATTTGTCACTTTCTCTACGGAAACAGAGATATGTCTCAAATTAGATAGGAATCTCCCATGATACCTGCGCATGCTCCGCCAATAAGCCCGATTCCGTGAGTGAATTTTGTGATTGTTTACTGTTTAGTGTGTACTCATCGTCATTTTTGCTAGGTTTTATGCAAGAATCAATTTTTCAAATCACCTGTAACAAAGTTTGTCAGGGCCTGATTCTGAACTTATTGTTAGTTTCGATGGGATTCGAAAATGCACCAGCCTCTCTATTGCCGCAGAGTTGGGCCAATGGGGGTGGTACTCGATTACACGATTACCGAGTAATCGTAATCGTCGTTTTTTCGGAGGGTGATTCTATGGTAATCAAGGCTGATTTTTTTACAAGCCACCCATGATATTAGTTGCAGAAGTATTAGATATAATCAAAAATACCCTTGATTTTACTATTTAACTGTGAAAAATGGATTTAATGGGTCTGTTGCAAACTTTTGCTACAACGATTGAGAGTGTTTAATCTAATGTAAAATCGTCTGAAAAGTCCAATGGTGGCATCAGAAAGCCACGAAATGCGATAATAAACTCACAAGAAGCGTTTAATGAAATCCAAGATGGCGGCAAAATATCGAGCAATCTGTATGCATGCACCACGAACATTCAAGGATAGCCAACCTCACAACATCGATCACAACCAATCACAACGTAAACAAACACATAACCTCTACCTCCAATGAGGTTGTAAACGTTGGCAATCCTTGGATGATCACGGTGCATACATTCAGATTCCTCGATATTTTGCCACCATCTTGGATTTCAATAAACGCCTCTTGTGAGTTTATTATTGTATTTCATGACTTAATGATGCCACCAATGGACTTTTCAGGCAATTTTACGTTGGAATAATAACTTTTTATCGTTGTAGGAAAAGTTTGCAACAGATCCATTACCATCCAAAGATTTGACGATTACGATTACTCGGTAATCGTGTAAACGATTACGATTCCCATTTGCCCAACTCTGTAATCGTTGCTATGGCTCGTTCGGTGAATGTGACAACCTCCTGCGCTTGCGGAAACAGTGCCCCACGGCTCTAATATATTGAAAGACGCATCTCTCAAATGAAATGCGCGAAATAGCCCCCCCCCCTTTTTTTCATCCTTCTCTCCCTCCCCTCCCCTCCCTTTCGCACGCAGTGTCTTATTAATTATCTGTTTATCCGCACCATTCGTCGTCGTTCCCCCCGTCCCCCCCCCCCTCCACCACCGGGACCCTCACCCGTTTTCCTGACATTTTATTTCTGTTAGTGCGCAATTAATTCGACTCGAGAGGCTTCGTCGGATTGTAGGTGATTTTTATGTTTCCTGAGCTATGATCCTTTCTTTGTCTATGTATATATGTATACTCGAAATCTAACGCGAGAGTGTCTTGTGTACTATGACTTTCAAAAGAAAATAGTCTGATAAAAAATGTTCATTATTCCGTTTCTCGGCCAGTTTTAAAGAATCTGCTGTTTTCAGGTATTTCGGAGTCTAAGTGTATTGCCTTTCGAAAATATGCCTAAAAAAATCTGAAAATCTTCGGAAAATAGACAGAATTATCGAAGGCTGTTTCGATGAAAAGACTTTCTTCTGCAAGTCATAGTACATTCAACAAATTAATGGGACTCTTGCAAACATTTTCTATCCGCAAATATACTGTACATTCTGATGTAAAATCCGGCGAAAATAACGAAAATCACACTAAGAATGTCTAAAATTCAGTAATAAACTCACGTAACTGCTATAACGGCAAGTTTGTAATGGCGGCTCAACGGAGGTATCATAGGAGATTCCTGCGTCTATTATGTCACTTTCTCTACGGAAACACAGAAGGGATCTCCCATGATACCTGCGTCTCTCCGTCACTAAGCCCGATTCTGAGAGTGAATTTCGTGATTTTTTAGTGTCCTCATCGTAATTTTTACAAGTTTTCATGCAAGAATCAACTCTTCAATCCCCCATAGCAAAAGTTTGCAAGAGCCTCATTCTAGTTTTTGCCTTGAAAATGTTGAGGAGATTCAGGTTCCATAACCATATTCTGGTATTAACACCGGAATTTACAGGTCAAAGTATTAAACTTTCTGTGTTTCACATATCGTTGTGTTTCTGGTAATACTACTAGAATTTTCAGAAATAAGACTTAACGTAGAGAAGCAATGTTCCTGGAAGTTACGATAAATTTTTTGCTCTGAGTCTAGTTTCATATTAAAATGAAAGCCAATAGTGAAAATGGCAGCGTCTTAAGTCGAGTATAGGTTTTCTCAAGTTCAGTATAGGTCTCTTTAGTATAAATGAGTCCAATCAAAGTTAGGCGAAAATGAGTCACTTCCATGAACATACCATCTTTTAGAAACAAATCTGAACTGGTATGAATATTTTCAAGGCTATATTGCTGCGGAATGATTTCGCTGAAACTACTCTTATGAACGGAAAGAACCTGCGCGGTTAATGAATGAAACGGGGAAAAAGCTACGATTCAGAGTAGGAGAGATAGAGAGAGAGAGAGAGAGAGAGAGAGATAGAGAGAGAGAGAGAGAGGGAGAGAGAGAAAGAGAGAGAGGAAAAGGAGAGAGAGAGAGAGAGAGAGAGCGAGA